>JAAAKD020112584.1:0-10916 GCA_010014825.2 Danaus melanippus | reverse complement strand
AGGGGCCCCTTAAACCTACACTTGGGTCGCAAGTCCCAAGCACTGTTGAAGCTCCTCTCCCTGCAACGCAATGGACCCGGCACCCGCACGGTGAATCCATTGAGTGCTAAGAGGTTTCGTCTCTTCTACGATAGATTTTGTTTTTCAGTTTAAGTAACCGATCGGAATAGTTATCGGCAGTAAAATATACAGATAGGATTTTTGTTCAAAATCACACTCTTTATATGTTTAATGTATATAAAATTTAACACGATAATTATAATAAACGATATATAATCAATTGAAGTATTAAAAAGGAGGCTTAAAACAATCATGTGTTTTTTTATTGACGTTTCAGTCAGGTTGAACTGTCCGTGGTCACAAATTAGCTAGCTAAAAACTGTTTATACAACACGAAAATCTCAAAGTTAGTAAAAAAAATATTATATACTACCAGTAAACTAACCGTCTTTATAAATAATATGGGGTTCAAAATATTTCAAATTTACAGAGAAACATAAAGAGCTATTTATTTTTTGTTTCTATAAATAAAACAAATGAATAATTTTTCAGAATAGATCTTTGAAAAAAAAAACATCTTGAATTTCGTTTCCTCTTCAAGTTGCTAAACTCCAAAAGCGATTTAACAAGAAATACTTTGAAAGAAAAGTCCATAAGTTTTTCTTAAGTATGAAATTGCGTAAATGCCATTTATAAAAAAATATACGTTTTTTCTCACTTTTAGTATTAGGTTATTTATTTGAGATATTTACTACAATAAACCATGATAATATTTGATTAACGAACCATTTATGTAATTTATTTAAACTCTATATTATTTAATTCTCGGAAGGAGTAGATAGTATTGTATTTTCTTGAAAATGCAATTGTTCCTCTAACGTAATCCAGAGAGACTCAACCGACGGTTTTTCTTTGAAACTAAAATAATTTTATTTTATAACAGATATAGACAACTGTAACAAATTGCAATGAACGAAGAACTTAGTAATACCCGCGACTTTGTCTGCATGAACTTCGACATTGGGTTTATATAGAAATTAAAAATGCATCTTTAAATATGAAATATTTTTTAACAAAAAGCGATTCGAAACAGGAAGGTAGAAAGTAAAATATAAATAAACCACAAGCATTCTAATTTAATTCGATATTGTTAAATAAGTATTTTATCATTTTGAAGTTGGTGCCTTGTAATACGACTAGATCTATGAATATTTTTCTTCTAATATTTTAAATACTTAGAGTTTAAAGTCATAGAGATATATGAAATAATTGTTATAGATTAGAAAACATGATTACCAAACTATACTAGTATTTCATATCTAAATGATATTTTGTAATTAACTTTTAGGGATACTTTATAATTTGTGGGTTAATAATGAAATGTTCACATAAAAATAAGACAAAAACACATTACATATTTTGTAAACACATTTATATAATAAAATAGTTAAAAATACCTCATTTTTTATATTTTAGTGAGGTAAAAGGAGCTTTGTGGTCGTCAAAAAGTTATTTCTGAAATTGGAAATAAGAAGCCCGATTTCCTTAGCTCCTTGATAGTCTCGTTGGGTTACGGAATATCAATGAGCTTGTAAGCAATCGATGACGAAATGGTTTGATGCATATTCGTAGGGTGTCGTGACCCTTTTAAGTATCGATAGGAAAAAGAAACCTCATAACTTATATTTGTATAACTGTTTCGTAGTGCCGTAAAAATATGTTTTTGTAAAGATTATAGTCGTTAGTTGTTAATGTATTGCAGATCTATGTAACTAAAAAAATTTACCACCGACGAGATAAGTATCCTAGAACGTAAGAACGAAATATATGGTTCCGAAATACATCCTCATTTGTATCTCTATCAAAACACTTTTTAGGTGCATTTTTTGCCATTCTTAATTCTTAACTATTATCCTTCTTTTGAAAAACCAGGAAGTATTTATTATTACACTATATGAAAGAGCTTGCTAAGTGAAGTGAAGCCGATTAAGCAAATTTAAATATACTCCTGTAATTTCAACAGACCATTCTGCATTATAAGAAAATCTAGAATTAGTATTACCGTCATTAGAATTAACACTTTTTGTGGATTATGACCTATCCTGCTTCGCATGAAAATATGTTTGAACTAAAGTTTTATTTTCTATCTTTTGTCGTGGGTTTTCAACACCCCTGGTCGACCATGGTTGAACGAAAGCTTGTATGAAATACGTAATATCATTTTCATACTCGAATCGAGGCATACAATGAAGAAAATAAAAACATTTGCTGGCCTAGTGTTATTAATACCGTAGTATAAAACTGTTTTATAAAACAACATCATACGTAAAAGATCGGGATACATCCGTATTTGCCAAATAACTAAATTAAGTTATTATTGTTATTATTCCAGAAATATTATATAAGAATCATAATAATTAATTTTAGAAAATGTCTTCTTTATATCTTTGCTCCCTACATTTTTAGAGTAAACAGAGCTGAAATAGATTTTGCTTACTTGAAATTATATTAAGCCCATGTTCTAACTCTGGATGCAATTATCAGTTAAATGCAGTTCATATAAAATTCTGATATAAATATTGCAAAAATTTTGAGCACTTATCTAATTACGTATTTACTTAAGCAAATAGAATATTTACGCTTTATAATTAAGACTCTAAATTCAATAGATAGCAAATAAATTTTAACAAAAAAATGCTATAAATGGATCTATACTAAAAAGAAATACTGCGTCAACAAACAACACCTCCAACAACTTTTAGTTCTCAGCTCAAGTTTCGGTCAAAGGTTTCAGGAAGTTCGTTTCAGTAGCAAACTCCACTGTTATTTAAACAAAATATCTTGAAACTTTACGTATTCCGACATTCTTCGGGGTTCAGAGGTCAATGCAACTATTTAAACAGTATTTGTGATTCTAACAGAAAATGCAAATATTATTTCTTACTTGTTATTATTAAATTACATAGAAAACTAGTTTTGTCTGGGTCTGTTTCTGATCCTGAAATTGTAAAATTTAATCATTTCCTTATGCATTAATCCATCCATTTATCTTTACTATATATTCCTTAAAAGTTAATATGTAATGTTGCATATATTAATTTAGTTTCAGAATACTTATAATAAATCTCAAAAACAAATAACAACAGCTGAGTTTCGAAGCGGCATTTGAATATATCTAACGCGTAAGGCTCACTTATTTCTGGTGGTTAATGAGTGGATATTTTTACATCATGGCATGTAAATGTTTTTTAAAAAAATCTATAACAATATTTGAGATACTTTGAGAAGATTATGATTTTGATTGTGTAGTTTTAGTGTAATTTTAATGTGTTAAGAATTACAAGCCAGAAAAGACAGCGTTCCTTTTATTAAAACGACTGGATAGTGCTGGACGGCCATTCCACTTTAGCAACAAAACGATAAATTCTTTGTAACGAAATATTAATTTAATAAATTTAAGAGTAGTGTTGAAACGGGTATGACACTCACTTAGAACTACATAGATATGTGGGATAGCTAGCTTGTAATTCTGTCAAATAATTCGCTTAAAGTGCAGGATTCGATTTTATTACCAGCCTTTACTTATAACAAAAGGAACGTCACTTTGAAATTCTAGTGTATATCAGAGCAAAGCACGTACCTGATCTATTATTATTTAAATGAATTAATAAAACTGAATTAACATGAAAATAACATAAGATATTACAAATTTACAGGAATAAATTTGATAGAAAATTAAATAGAACGACAAAATTAAAATTGACTGCTGATCCCTGAATTAATTGAAACAAACAGAGCACATTAATATTTTAATAACTGTAATTCTGTAATACGAGTGTAGACTCTTGCGAACAAAACTACACGTCATGAAACCGTTATAGACTGTAGAAGATTATTTTATTCATAACGCCACAAGTAAGTTGCATCCAGAAGAAAAGTAGTGTGGACATTGTAATAAGAAGGACGTCTAATTTATTATTTTAAACTTCAGAAAAAATAATAATGTATTTTAAATAGCGCTTTTATATATTATCTATAAAATATTTTCGTTTATTCACAAAAGGAAAACCACAAATGTAATTGTGAACGAAGTTGCGATTTAATGAGTACCCAAACGTCTTGAGGAAACCCAAAATTCTTCGTATGATCTCGTTGGTTGTTTGCAAACTTTGTTATGTTAGTTTTGGTGTAAACTTAACTGTCTTTATAGAAGACCAGACTTTTGCGTAACTTCGGTCTATACAATTATTGTAGGATTGTGCAATATTTTACGTTAGATAAGACTTCGTTTTTGAATTTAAGGTGTCATTTTTTTATATAGGAAAATTTTCAGTACTTTTCTCCTTATTTATTTCATAAATTATTTTACCTTATATCTTTTTAAACTAATTCAATGTATTAGAATTTGCTTATTATTCATTTATTTATTCTCAGTATACTTGTCATCATTTGCAAAGGTATTTTTTAATGGAGAAAAGCAATTAACACTACATAGAGTTCTACAGAAATTCTCCTCCAACAAACATTGTACATAAACACATTATAAAAAATGATTCCTGATGTTACCTTTCTGTAATTCCTTTGATTACAGACTACATTATTTATTGTTTTACATATATATATAAGAATATATGTATATTCTTAATCATAGTTAGAATATTGTCATGGGTTTTACTTATTAAAATATCATTACGCTTATGACATATTGTAATTCATAAGTGTACACAAATACTTCAATAGAATTTTTTTATTTATGCGATTTATTAAACAAGTAAAATATTATCTAGGAAATGCGTCTGTTTCAATTGTATATGAACGAAGATTCAAATAGAGACAATGTGCTGTATTAGAATAATTATTTGCCAAAATACTTATTGTTTTTAAGTTAATCGAAAAAGGAAATTTATTTTCTAAAGTGATAATCATTGAGTTATTAAAATTAAATATAGGAAATTATTTTATCTTAGTCCTATTAAGGACATAGTGGACTAATAAATGACATAAGCTCGAAATGGTATATTCATTACATATTACATCACCAAAATCAGGCATTATCTAATATATGGCGACACCTTTTACAATCTACAAATTTTACATCGCTTTCAGTTACAAAACATCACGGGTAAATAGAAATTTCCTATATTTATTGATGATTCACTTCCATGTACTAAGTCTGTACTTGATATAAATAATAATAAAAAAAAAACAAATTAATATTATGGTGAAAATTAAGAAGAGAAAATTAATCGGTGAAATTTGGTTTTTCATACTTAGATAGGAGAGCCATATTTTTAAATTTTTCTTTTGTCACCAGAACCTTTTAAGTATGCGGGCCGCGTTAATGATCTAACGACCCAATGAAATGTTCTCTCATAATTCTTAATGACTTACTCGATCTTACCATATATATCACCGAAATAAAAATTAAGTTAAATATATCTTATAACATACAACGAGATTCAATTTCAATGTGAAACGAAATCCTTTAATTTTTACGTTTTAAATTTCATGTCCATAAAAAGTTAAATTATTTAAAAATGTCTAAATGTTATATGAAATACTAAATTACTGTACTAAAAATTAGAATTTTATTTTAAACAATGTACTTTAATTTGAAAATACTTAATACTTATATACTTAAAGACAAACAAGTCTATGAGTTTCCCTATGTTTAATATTATAGCAGAACATTTGTACTACTTAAAGACAAGTGCAAGTGGAAGATATATAAAAACAAGATGACAGAGGGATTGGTTCAAAGAGATTCGTAAGGCTTCAAAAAGAAAACCTGTAATGCTTATACTCCACGACCAACCACCGCCCTCTCGTAGACGCTTAGAGGGGTCTCACCCCGCGGGCAGTCTCGAGTGCGGTCTTCAGCCAAGGACCGATCCATTTTAATGGGTCGCGCAGACTACCTCCAAAAGGAGTATTACTCCGGCGGACACTCCATTGTCCCGGTCAAGGGAAATGGATGCGAAAATCAACGTACTTATACTCCACTTTTAAGTACCTGCCAATTTTAAATCAGGACAGGAGGACAGTTTTAAATAGAAGAAATAAATTAAATTTGTTGTGACGTACCATCATATGGCAGAAATCTGTGCAGAATAGTTTTTGTTTGGTATGGGCTATTTCCTAATTGAGTATGTATGCAAAACGTTCATATTGGACTACCTTGTGGTGTCCCTCTCCTTTCTAAAAAATTACAGGTAATTGTGAGCACAACATTGCATTTCTCTAATAATCTAGTTTTAGATATAATGTACCCACATAATTTTTAAATATATTATTTTATAGTATTTACATATCCTTTTGTAAGATTGTATATTTCATATTTCTTATGTAACAACGTTAGAAGTGTAAAGCTCAATCTATAGAACAGTTAATTCAATAATCTACAAACTTGTGAACAGCCTGTATAATTTAAGAATTTAGTATCGTCTCTTGAATTAATAATCTTTTGTGATATTAAAGGTTAAACTCTGTCTGACAAATCTGTTGTGTAAATATTTGTGTTTTTGAAAATGTGATGATTTTTTCTTCTATACCACAACTTATTAAATATTTTGTTGATGATGAAGAAATACCACCTACTTTAAAATTAAACTAATATTTTTGGATTTCTACGCGTATTTTATTCTGCTTCAATCCTTAAAGCAGCTTCGGATTGGATTATCATGTTGGTTAGGTATGAAAAACAATACAAAGTCTCAGAGGATATTTGTGACTCGGCCTCTAGACCGGACATATTTAGGTACTCGCGAATTTTAAAGGCGTTGTGACGATAGAGTTTACGGCAACTGGGGAAATCAACATCCCCAATAATTATATCATCAAGGTCAATAAATATTACGAGTTCACTAACGAACTCACTAGAATTAAGTTCGTCTTGGAGTTGTACCTGGTAGAAATAGGAGCGAAAGGTATAGCAGATAAATGTCTCTACAACCTACTAAAAGACTTGGGGCTGTCCAGAATTAATCTTATTCTATTCTTGGAAGGCAGCCCAGGTGGGTTGTTTTAAAAATTCGGTTAGGTAGAGAGAGAAGCTTGGACGGTGGAGGAGAGCGTTTAAAGTGCGGCAGACAGGGGTCCCTTAAACTTACAACTGGGCCGCAAGTCCATTTAAACGTATAAATTGATTTATTTCTACTTATTAAGAACAAAACCAAATTGGATGTTTTATATTCAGGTAAGTGAGTACGTCTTGAAAACTTGACCATTTATCCATATAATCTAGAAGTGCTGTTGTAATGTTATATACACTATGTTTTATTTTTTTAAAGAAATATGGTGCGCAATAAAATATTTACTTTTATACGATCTCACACCGAAACTGTTGTTAGTAAAAAATACTGTAGTGTTGTCTAACGCTACTTAAGGAGAGTTGAATCTTAACGTAAGTGTCACTACTCGTATCTTGCTTATTATTTCTCTAATAATCATTCATTTCCCAAACAGGTTTATTTCTTACTCCCAGACGAACCAATGAATGTTTTTTATACATTATTCTCATTCTATTTTTATTATGTTTTTGCTTTTCTTCAATCATTGAATGTTTTGATGCCAACTCATATTCTTTGAAGTATATTTAGTTTATTGTAGGGACTTATTTTTAAATTAGTGATTAAAAACATAGACATTATTTGTTTTGGTTTTTTCCACTCATTCACATAAGTTATATTTACTTGTTATTAATTATTTTTATATATTCCACAATTTTTTAAGATCTTGGTTGTACAGTATAAGTATCAAACGTTATATAAAACAGTGTCATAAATTAAAGTCCATTTTAAAATTTTATTCTAGATTTGCCTCCTCGAATGTGTTCGGGTATTATGCAGTTTCTGCAGTTGAACAGATAGTAAGGAAATGTCTTGTAATTCATTATTATTATTATACATTTCAATGTAGTATATCAGACTTTATACTAGAAAATATCTTATATTCATTCAATTGTTAGTGTGAAGTCACAGTGGAGTTTCCTAAGTAAGGGCGAATAAGTAATACGTGCCCCAATTCTTCTTCAGTATTTAAAGGGATTTCAACACCTTAACAAAGTCTTACAAGCGTTGAATCGCTTCTACGCCCGTTTCCTCTAAGCTCATTCGTATTCAGGGTCCCGATGACACTATTAAGAAATCAGGTTCCTTATTTCAAAGTTGAGCCTTTTTTAACAAGCAGAAATTATCTTATAACAAGATTTATAATATTTAGATAAGAACTTAGTAGTTAAACATTTTAGATATAAGGTAATAAAAATTTTGCATATAGAGTGAAAAACCGTTTTAATAAAACTTTTATACTTATAAAAATTCAATAGTAATATAATCATTGTCAATATAATTCAGTATGTTTTACTTAATAATAGCGAAAGATAAGTCTCACTTTGATATGAAATAAAGAAAACAATTTATTATGGAAATATGTTTAACAGTATGTTATGATACCAGAAATAATTATGATAAGTACCCTCAGGTAGATATGCAAAATAAATACAGTCAGTCATAACTTTGAATATTATTGTTCATATTAGAATTATTTTTGCTAACTACATGATAATTTTTTATATTCACAAAGATTTCATAAATAAAGAAAATAAACAGTGTAAGCAAATCGTTGAGAGTAAGTGCCCGTGAACCTAAAACCTTCGTTATTTTATAAGAGCTGAAAATTTGTCTGTGCATGCTCCCAAAACAGGTAATGACGATGGCCCATTATAGAGTTTGGGTTGCAGTGGCTTTGGCAGGTAAACGTTACTAGAGGTGTGTAATACACACCTATATTTGTCAAATAATAAAAAGCTCGTTTTTGTATTATCTTCTGAATATTATTAATAATCACATTATTCATTGCCTTTAATTTAACATCGTGACAACCCTTTGTTAGACACCCTTAATGTTTATTAAAGTCTTTAGAGTTCTAAAAAAACAGTTATTATTTCTGCTACGCATATATTGGTTACATTACAAAAAATAGGTATTCGAGAAAGAGTTATTTGTCTATCTATCAAGTAATCTATTAGAGTTGGTTACTTTAAATTGCTTTTGAATATAAGTGAACAATTTGAATGACCAAATAAATTAAATACGAGAGAGATGAGAAATTAATTTACTATTAGGTGTGGGAGACATACTCCTAAGTACCTATAAGAAACAGAAAATATCTTGCAATAATACATAATTAAATATATTTCTTGATGTGAAAAAATATGAAACAAGAGACTGATGTAGTACATATTGGCAAAGTAAAACAGGGAGTTAATTACTAGATTTTATGTTAGTGATAGATTGATGAAGAACCAGAATATTCTCAACACAACAATAATCTTAGTGTTATCTCAAGGAATATAAAAAATATTAACACTCACAGAACAACATATGAAAATATGAGCGTACATTGACTTGTCGAAATAGCAAGAATTTAATTCTGACTTTCTAATATACTCAATTAATTTTCACACAAATAACGTTGTTATAAAATGTTTTATGTTATTGAAATTTAAAATTATTATACACTAGCGTGAATTTTTAATAGAAATCAAGTTTATGTCGTTAATTTGTAAATGGTTAGTATAAGTTTAATTTGAATTTGTATGGTAGTAGAACTTTAGTCATGGCCGCTTTCTCAGTTTTCACTTTGTATTTTATATACTAGAACCCTAGAAAATAGAACTAGAAAATAAGAAATTTTATTAAATATTATTTGTATTAAATAGTACAAATAATATTTAATAAAAGTGTTTACATTCATAGTTTTATATGTTTTCATAATTTAATGGATAATAAATATTTGAAATTGTGCGTCGGCCTCCAGACCAGACTATCTTATATCTATGCATGCGCGAATTTTAAAGCGAGTTGTGATGGTAGAGCTTACGGTTCCTTGAGGAAGCAACATCCCCAAAGAAAATACCATAAAGGTCAATTACTATTACGAGCTCACTAACGAACTCACTCGAAATAGCTTCGTCGTGGATTTGTACACGGTAGAAGTTAGAGCGAGAGGTACAACAGCTAAATCTCTCTACAACCTACTAAAAAGCTTGGGCTTGTTTAGAACTTATATTAATTCACTTTTGGAACGTACTTCGAAGATGATTTTTCAGAAACTTACACCTAAGTCGCAAGTTCCAGGCACTGTTGAAGCTCCTCCCCCTGCAACGTTATGGACCCGGCAGCCGCACGATGATTCCATTGAATGCTGAGAAGTTTCGTGTCTATAAACAAAAATAACTAAATTAATTTAAAATTTATTTTACCCGTATAACTTTTTCCAATCATTTTGAATAAATATTTATTTATTTATTCAATTTATCTTGCCTTTACAGCGGTATATGCTGTTAGGATTCTTGAATACTCCTAAAATTGCGACAAACGAACCATTATACTGAGTTTTATATTGTTAATTTATGTATATAAAAAAATTACTTTCCATTTTATTATTCATTTATAATCGACTCATTTACTAACACAAAACATCGGTCTGTTGTATAATTAATTCCTAAGACTATATTTATGGGCGTAATTTATTTCTTGCTCCTCGTTGTCGTAAGAGAATATGTCTGTTAACTTTCTTTACATCCACATAAACCGTTTATACAAACGGTAAGTCAGTTAGGACTAAGTTTGTAATGGGCAAAACTTTGTTACCAAAGTGTCGTATTTGGGTCCTCAAACGAAATTCAGGTTCATGTGTATGTACTCTATAGTTCCTTACGCATTTTCCATTTAAGATAGTATTAGAACACAACTATACCGTATTTTCAATTTTGTTATTGAAATGCGAAAAATTATATGCGAAATTCATAAAATTTTATAACCCTGTAATTGTTCCTCAATAATAAAAAATATACGAAGGGATTTGTATAAAAAATCTGGTTTTGTAATGAAATGTATCAAATTCAATATTCT
>JAAAKD020112535.1:0-10928 GCA_010014825.2 Danaus melanippus | reverse complement strand
TTTGCAAATTGTTTCTGGAGCTCCAAAATTGCTCCAAACGTTTTGAAATTGCTTCAGACAGCCTCCTCGAAATCTCAGATAGTCATTCGCTACGTTTATGCTTAATTGAGGACTGAAGCTGAGATTTCCGGGACTTAGTTTTGTCTCGTAATTTATTCGACATAAATCTGGCGTTGTTGGACTGCTGCCGCGGCCGTTTTCCCCTTTTCGTATGGTTTTGACGAAAAAAGGTGTCATCCGGTTGTTTACTAGTAGAGGCTTTCGGATTTTGATATAATATATCTTTAGATTTTTGTTTAGATTCATAGTTTGACCTTTCGTATAATTTATTCACCCCTCCTATTTTCTGAAGGTAATTATGAATAGCTTCGCTGTTAAAAAGATATTCTGAACTTGGGGGTATTTTATAAATAACATCGCGATGAAATTCTTCCGGAATCTGTCTTAACAGTGCTTCCCTTCGTAAATTAATAAAATCTGCTCGTCTACCGCACACTATTTGTAATAAGTCATCCGTTATCTTGCTATAGTTGGAATCTTTTGAAAATAATGATTCGATTTTATCAAACATTGAATTTGGAGTAAGTGATTCTTTTGATTCACTCGCCCAATTGACAAGTAACTGCAATGTTTTATGTAATTCCGCTTTTTGATTAAGTAAGGCATTAGTTAATCCAGCGAACGAACGTTCTAATAAATAAGAACGGGGATCATCTTTTAACATTGCTGATTCATAACGTTTTAATTCGTCATTGACAGATAATTCTATAAATCCGGGGGTAGCCAAATATTTCTTTTGTGTATCCGAAAATCTAATAGCATACCAATCATCGCAATTAAATCTCTGTAACTCAATTAATTTTTGAAGGTATTTATCATTTGCCTTCACAAAAACCGGATCTTTCACTGTTGTACTAATTTCCGATAAAATTTTTAGTTGATTTGGTGATTCATCAACAGGGCGCTCTAAATTTAAATCGTTTGACTGTGCTGTGTTCACATGCTTTAAATTTGTATTTTCGCTGCCTTTCGTTATAAGACTTGTTAAGAAGGCAACTTGTTGAGATAAAAATTCAAAATGAGCGTAACTTACAGTATTTGATTCTTTTCTTGTTTCTCGATTTTCTGAACTGCCACCACAACTATTAGATGACCCATTATCACTCTCACATGAACTTGTTGATGATGACCGTCTCCGTTTCCGTGATGTGGATTTTTCTTCAACACTTTGGTTTTCCATTTTATTAACAGAGAGGTTACACTTATACTTAGAACACTTGTAAAGTAATTTCGCGTTAAACTTCGCTTTTACTTGCTGGCTTGTAAAAGGCGCGAAAAACGACGCTATAATGAAGAATATCCATGAGTTGGGTGTTTTATATAAGTCTCAATAGGAAGAAAGTGGCGCCACCTATAACGGAGAGGTACAAACCTGCTGGCAAAAGGTAGAAAGATGGTCGCTTGACTCAAGATGGATTCCGGATATTGATACGAAACAAATAATATATCTTTCCAAGTTCCAATAAAACGCTTGTAAATCATAATAACATAAAAATAATGAGAATCAAAACTCACTAAACCCATCGCTCTAGAATTATTCTTTCATACAATAAAATTCTTTACCAGTGCTACGAAAGTCGTTGATTATGTTACTAATCAGTTATAAGAACTATGAAGCAAGGTCATTCAATTCAATTCACTTATTACAGGGTACAGAAATCTACGACCAAAGTCACGGTACGTTCGTGGACCTCAGTATACTGGACGTACTCCAAATCTTCGGTCGTGCTGGTAGACCTCAGTTTGACACATCCGGCACAGGCATCATCATAACGACCCACGACAAACTGACTCACTACTTGAAGAGTATGACCAATCAGTTCCCGATAGAGAGTAACTTTATCAATCTCTTAGCAGACAATTTGAATGCTGAGGTGAATGAATAATATTTATTTCATATAAGACTTTTTGACTTCACACAGTCTTTATACATTAAACAGGAAAACGATAGCCCATCAGTATGATTGATTTATCGGTTAATTCGTAACCAGATCTGAAAAAAACTTTTTGCATTTATCAGTCATTCTACATGTAAATTCTCGGTTGAATCATTGGGCTAATTATAATGGTTATAATGAAAAACAATGTCTTCATTACAATGTGGTAGTTGTTACTCATCAAGCATTTCTTTGATGCTCCAAACACCTCTATTAGATGCCTAAAACCTTGGAAACTCTTCCTTACTATAAATTATGAACGAACTTAATGTCCTCCCAGGTGGCGCTCGGTACAGTCACCAACATAGATGAAGCGGTCGAGTGGTTGAGTTACACTTACCTCTTTGTCAGAATGAGAATCAATCCACAGGTTAGTTATACATTTATTATAATATAATATTGAAATTTGTTTTCATGGATCATTTTCAATCAGAAAGAAAAGTCTTTGATATTTTTTGATAAGCAAAAGTGTTAAATCCACCAATTTCAAGTATCTTCAATAGCAATCCTATCATTTTGTTCAATATTTTAGAGATCTCTAGTAGGTAGAAATATAAATTACATCTCTCACACCATCATGTATACCACCTACTTGTTGGTGGCCTTATAACACAAAAAATAACTCCAACTAAGAAAAAATACACATACATAATCAAAAAGGCATTTTTTGCAGCTTCGAATTTAAGGTGTTTTAAGTCTTACATATTCCATAATAGCCTCTAAATCTTAAATTACAATTACTCCTTATAATAAACAAGAACTGTAACTCAAAGGTCTACGGGCTGACATACACCGATGTCCAAGAAGACCCCACTTTGGAGATTAGGAGACGCGAGCTCATTACAAGCGCGGCCATGCAACTAGACCGCACGCATATGCTGAGATACAACGAACGTACCGGAGACCTGCATATTACAGGTTAGTTAAGAATGGTAACACGCAATAATACACCTTAGAACCTACAAAATAAAAGTTAAAATTGTATGTTGTTGGTAACACAGTTCTCAAAAAACATTTAAATCAATAATTCTAAATTATCCTAATCTTTTCTTGTAAATATTCATATAACATAGAAATGATTTATCATCTGGTGTACCTTTTCGTATTTTGCTATTTATAGTACATTAAAAATTCAGATATTTCACTTAACAGTTAATACACAACTTATTTGTATTATAATCATATAAGAAGTATTATGTTTGGAACTGTTTCGAACTTTAGTTTGACAAAATTCTATCTAATCCAGATCTCGGCCGAACAGCCAGTCATTATTACATAACATGTGAAACAATGGAGGTTTTCAACACTATGGTACGTAAATCAATGACCCAAGGTTATGTGCTGGAGATGTTGACCAGGTGTTCGGACTTCCAGCAGTTAAAAGTAAGTTATCATTTATGATTATATTATTTATATACACTAGGTTCTTATTTTTAAATGATAGGGAACAATAGTTTTCTATAGAAAATGTAAAATTATATTCATAATAATTGTGTTTATCTGTTATATAGTTAATGAATAGCAAAAGAGCACATATTAGTAATTAATTAATACAACTGTAATAACATAAATGATAATATTAAATTACTTAACCAGAGTACAACACATTTAAAATTGCCGGTACAGTGGCCATTTTTTTATTTTCTATAACTTGAATTCTAAGATATTGTTAATAAACCAAGTCTATCCAATTTCTTATTTTATTGGTTTGCTAAAAGAATCTTCGTAATCTACATGATATTAAAGTACATATATATATACTTAGGATTAAAAACATATGCTTAATGACATTAATTTGTCAGTCAGTGGTGGCCTAGTGGTTAAAAGGCCTGCCTCTCATGCATGAGGGCGCGGGTTCGGAACCAGACTAGTACCAATGTGATTTTTCCGAGTCATATGTACTTTCTAAGAGTATTTAGACATCACTGATTTAGCATTCCCAAAGAGGGTTGATGTCAGGCAGGCGGCCGGTCGTAAAAACAATTAGCCTAAACTATTCAGAACATGTAAAGCAGTCCCTGGCTAAAGCTGGGAAATTGACAGGTAGAATAAGACTTAATGACATTAATCATAAATTTAGTCCAAAAATCAATATATCCATTAGATAAAGTACCAAATTTTTTTCCACATAGGTTATGAATTATAAATAATATAAAAATCTCCTTACAGGTCAGAAAAGAAGAATTGACAGAATTATGGAATCTCAAGGACATGTATTGTGAGTTACGAATCGAAGACGCTCCAGAAGACATACACTGGAAGATCAACATCTTATTACAGACTTATCTATCACGAGGACGGGTCAACGGATCCTCGCTGCAATCAGACTTGAATTACATCAGCCAGGTTAGACTTACACTTAAATACATTTAAAGGCTACGTTATAATGTACTATATCAATAATACTATAGTATTATTCCTATTAGAAATTTATTGAATAGATTTTTAATGAAAGCCGAATTAATTTTATATCATTCATTAGTCTTTTTTTATAAAATAATAATTTTAAATTAATGTTTTTTTTAATTGATAACGTTTCAGAACGCAGTCCGTATAGTTCGCGCGCTTTTTGAAATAACGCTCAGGAAAAATAACGCATACATGGCGGGGTTGTATCTGAAGATGGCGAAAATGATGGAACTTCAGTTGTGGGATTTCTACAGTGATATGAGACAGTTCAATTGCTTCCCTAACGAGATATTGAAGCATATAGAATACCCGTTACTGAAGCCAGATCAATTGAGAGATATGGATTGGAAGGAAATAGGTAATGGATATAAGATATGAGAAAACAAAGATAAAAACTGTTCCTGGTTGACTTCTTAAAATATTTTCAGTAACAGTTTTAATAGCATAATAAATGCTAATATATTTCATTTTAATAAAAACCTCTCTATTACGATTCAAGTGCAGTTGATAATGGAGTTCAATAATAAATCTTCCAGAAAGTTTTTACAAAGATGTGATATAAGTTAAACTAAGATTTTTTGATAATATTACGTCATTTTTATTATTTTGATATTACATAAACCAGGCGGTTCCTCTACAGTCTACAGCAATCGTGATCACGGGCAGACGACATGACAGTGACAATTTGACTTGACCGAAACGTCAGGATTATGTAGACATTAGAAAAATAAAACCGCATATAATTAACAAAACTCTAAGTTTCATTTAAATGTATACAGGCGAAAATCATACATATCATTAGGATGTAATATGTGTTCCAGGCGACCTGATACGTAATCCTAAAACAGCTCGTCATTTGAAGAAGTGCGCTGAGGAATTCCCATTGCTAGATATGGAGGCTAGCTTACATCCTATAACGAGGACCGTGTTGAGAATAAGACTTACTATCACACCCAACTTTAAGTGAGTCATAGAGTTAAAAATATGTATACAAAAAATAGTTACAAGTGTCGCTATACTGAAACGGATACGATCAGAGCTAGTAACAAAAAAAGTAAAGAGAAGTCAGTAAAACTTTGGAGTACAATATCAAAAGTATGAACATATGATAATTATGAAACTAATTTAGAATTGTTGTCCATTAAATCATCCAATAAGAATCTTATACAAAAACTCATACCTAATTTTATTTGTACATTAGATAGATTTAGAACCCAATTAGACATTTTTATTAAATTGAATTATTAGACAATTTAATTTATTTTTTTGTAAGGTGGAATGACAAGTACCATGGTAAAGCGCCAGAGGCCTTCTGGATCTGGGTCGAAGATCCTGACACTGATATAATGTACTACCATGAATATTTCCTCATCACCAAAAAACAAGTGAGCTTGTTTTTATTTATATGATAAATGACCTATAATAAATGCATATTAAATATTAACTTCACAGATAATAATATGACAGAAGAAAAGGATAGAACGTCTGAACAAAATTAAATTATACTGTATAATATTATGTCTGAGTTTCTAGAATATTTTTAATACGTAATAAAAATATAGTTTTATGAAGTGCATATGTTTGTTAACTAAGTATTTTTATGTGTTACATAAATGCTCTAGAATAGATTTCAAATATTATTTTTTCTCAGTTTTAAATATTACATTATCGGATTGATTTAATATGTTTTTTTTTATTACTACAGGTAATAACGAATGAGCCTCAAGAATTAGTTATAACGATTCCTATATCTGAGCCCTTGCCTCCTCAATACTATATCAGAGCTACTTCAGAAAGGTTCAGTATTCATATATGTTAATTTATTATATATATGTATATATATATGTAATTTTTAAAAATTTTTTTTGTTCAAGATGGTTAGGGTCGGAGAGTGTACTGCCTCTAACTTTCCAACACCTAATACTACCGGAAACACATCCACCTCATACAGGTAAAGGCATAAAACAAACAAAAAACTATTGGATACACTAGTGTCCTCACTAGACTAGTAACTTATCTTGCAAGATTCTTATATATGTTGCATTTGTAACTGAAAATATACAACTTAATTAGTTGTACCATTTTGTAACTGAAACTAAAAAATATGATTTAAAAAAATATAAATTCAAACTGAATAAAATTTAAATTTTAAATGAGCCAATCTTAAGTTTTATGTATGAAAAATTAATATACTTAATAGTCATTTATTCGACACCTGATTGAAAATAATACTATTACAATAAGATAAAAAATTAATGGTTAACTATTTCAAAACAAAAACGGTATGATTACAGATCTGCTAGAATTACAACCTCTGCCAGTGACAGCCCTGAACAACACTTCCTACGAAATGCTATACAACTTCAGTCACTTCAATCCGATACAAACACAAATATTCCACGCGCTGTATCACACTGATCATAACATACTACTCGGAGCACCGACTGGGTCTGGGAAGACGATAGTGGCTGAAGTAGCCATGTTCAGAGTCTTCAACCAATATCCGGGTTGTAAGGTTTGTGACAACCCTTATTTCATTATAAATTTTTCCAATAAACCTTTAGGTTCAAATGTTGTCGTATTAGATAAGGATAATAAATTATTTCCTAAAATATTTGGCATTTGTTGTCAGCGCCATCTACACATATCTTTTTTCTTAAAAATTACTTTAATCAAGTATATGCTCATCTTTTCATAGGTCGTGTACATCGCACCACTTAAAGCTCTTGTCAAAGAAAGGATAAAGGATTGGAAAGTGAGGCTGGAAGAGAAACTTGGAAAAAACGTCGTCGAATTAACAGGTGTAGTTTAAATAAGACTTATTTACGTTAATGCTTTTTTGTCGTTTTTGTCGCTCTCTATCATACATTATTACGTACATATTTTGTTTATTTAGTATTAACACACTGCTGGAGTGTAATGACCTATCACTAATAAATATATCTCAGTATTCCATAAAATGAGAATAAGCCACTTTAAACCTGCTCTCAAGGCTGATTTAAATGCTGCAGCATTTTAAAAAACACTGAGTTTGTTTGTAGATGACTTAACTGAAGGTAATGAATTCTAAGGATAAATATTGAAAAATGATCGAGGTGAACAGACTTCTGTTGGCGGTGAAATAAACACGCTTGTGTTTTGTTGTTGAATAGTTAATAATGTTTGTAATAACCGATAGCAAACTTATCGTCTTCGCTTAGAGCTAACAGGAATTGTAAGGGTCATGGCGTGTCCGATGTCTATTCTCTATAAATTTTGTTTAGGGATCAAGGTCTAGAGGTCTTCCACCCTCCCTAACTGCAATTTCTATATGTTTATATTAGTTATAATAAATTATCTACTCATATGCAATTTTGAGATGTCTTGCAAAAAAGAAAGTCACCCAACTATGACCACTTTATTTATGTCAACTGCTATCTGTTATCAATTTCGTTTAATTATTGGATATGATTTAGTATCTTAATATCAAGTCATAATAAATTTACAAATGTATTAATACCACAAATATATTTCATTTAAGCAATTATATCGTTATCCAGGTGACGTTTCACCGGATATCCGGGCCATAAGACAGTCGCAGGTTATCGTGACGACTCCTGAGAAGTGGGACGGCATCAGCAGGTCGTGGCAGACGAGGAATTATGTGAGGGACGTGGCTCTCATAGTCATAGATGAGATACATCTGTTGGGAGAAGACAGGGGACCGGTTTTAGAAGTCATTGTGTCCAGGTGAACTAAAATTAATGAATTTAGCTATATACATATATATCTGTGTGTGTGTGTGTATGTGTGTGTGTGTGCGTGCGTGCGTGTGTGTGTGTATGTGTGTGAATATACATATATATTTTATATTATAAAGTGACTAATTACTATTGTTCCAGAACCAATTTCATAGAATCCCATACATCTCGTCGCCTTCGAATCATAGGTCTCTCCACAGCTCTCGCCAACGCTAAGGATCTCGCCAACTGGCTGAATATTGGAGAAATTGGATTATATAACTTCAGGCCTTCCGTGAGACCTGTACCATTAGAGGTAAGTATCATACACAGCTATTATTACACAAAATTAAATCAAACGCCAAACGCAGAGTTTTTTGTTTTTCATTCATAGACCTGAAGTGATGTTATATGTGAAGTATTATGAAAGAAAAAAATTGTGTATTTTGATGAGGCGAACTGGTGCTAACAATACAAAATACATTATTGTAACCGAAGTACTAAAGACACAAAAAAAAATTACTAGCAAATGAAATTTTTTACTTTAATTTTAATTTTTTACTCCTACTTGCTTATTTAGTTCGCCCCATCACTGTGTGTCGTAGGTCCATATATCAGGTCACGCGGGTCGTCACTACTGTCCGCGCATGATGTCTATGAACAAACCCACCTTCAGCGCTATCAGAACACACTCGCCCTCATCACCAGCGCTGGTCTTCGTGTCCAGTAGACGACAGACCCGGTATATATTTCCAACAAGATTTTTTTGCACACATAAGCAATAATTTTGGTCATTATTTTCATATAAATCTTGAGTCAGTGATCATTATTAAATATAAAACTTAAATAAAATTAATATTTGTCGGATTACCACGCATCTTTTAAACTACATTCTCCCGACGTGTCGGTTGCTTTGCAGCAACCGTGATCATGGCCAGATGAAATATAGTTTTTTTTTATATAAAATACGTATTATAGTAGTATTTCCAATAACTATATATATAAATATAGTTATTGGAAAATTATTAGTCTCATTTAAATGAATACTCTCGAAAGTGTTAGATCTCATTGAGTTTAAAACTATATTAATATGTAGAATTGTATGTTATATAGAGCTCGTTAATCAATAATAATTACAAAAAGTTAATTATTTTTTCATATTTCGCTGATTCATCTCATATCAATACCATTATTGACTATTTATACAAATAACAAAACTTCCACATAATTTAACCTAAAATAAAAATATTGTTGTTTAGACTAACCGCATTAGATTTAATCGCGTACCTGGCCGCGGAGGACAACCCGAAACAATGGCTTCACATGCAAGAGTCTGAAATGGAACAAGTGTTATCAAACATCCGGGAATCGAACCTCAAGCTCACTCTCGCTTTCGGCATCGGAATACACCACGCCGGCCTGCACGAGAAGGACCGCACTACGGTCGAGGAACTGTTCATCAACCAGAAAATACAGGTTGGAAACGAAATTGTACCTAAAAGTATACGTCACGTGGTATATAAACAATGTGTACATTCAAAATTCTGTAGCCACTTTTCTCTAAGACCGTCCTTGTATGAAAGAATTAAATATTTATTTTTCTCTGACTAAAATCCAGTCTTCCATTATATATATATGTGATATTAAATAATATTTTGTATTTAAAACGATAAATATTTAAGAAGTACTTAAGTGACTTATAACACTTTGTTTTTTATATGAAAATATTTTAATAGATTAAGATACCTCAGTATCAATTCCATCTTAAGAATGAACTGTTCTGATATGTTGTATGAGCAAAAAACGTCACTATTATTGAGTAAATGTCAACGTAATTATTATTGTGTTAAGGTCTTAATTTGCACGGCGACGCTAGCTTGGGGTGTTAATTTCCCCGCACACCTGGTCGTCATTAAGGGTACGGAGTACTTCGATGGAAAACAGAAGAGATACGTGGACATGCCCATCACTGATGTACTGCAGATGATGGGGCGAGCGGGACGACCACAAGTGAGTTGGTGTAGGTGTGAGGACGTGTGTGTGTGTGTGTGTGTGTGTGTTGTTATATAATAGATGAAACAGTACATATGACAGTCGACCATAACAAAAGGTCAAAACAGTACATTAACGTCCAAAACCATTTGAGGTGCTGTTTAACTGAGATGTCCATTACATATATAGGAAACACGAAGCTTGAAGGACTAAATACTCTCAACATATAGAATGTTAAGCGTTAGGAAAATTGTTCGGAATTGGAGTGAAAAAATGTTGATTAAAAAAATATACAAGATAATTATTCTTAGTCTTTCCTTAATTTTCTTTTATTTATGACTATATGGAATATTTTCAAATAATGTCCCCAACCACACGTAGTACGACAACGAAGGCGTGGCTGTGGTTCTGGTACATGATCAGAAGAAGAACTTCTACAAGAAGTTCCTGTACGAGCCTTTCCCTGTTGAGTCTAGTCTGCTACAAGTACTAGCCGATCACCTCAACGCTGAAATCGTCGCTGGTACAGTATATATAAATATACTTTTTTAAAACAAAAGATTTTATATTCTAAACAAAGTCACTGCTTGGTAGTTCTACTAAATGTAATAAAAATACTTTTGCCATCTTTAACAATGGCGCTATTTGATATTTTTTGAAATTATATTCTCATGTTAATATTAGAACAAAAACTAATATATATTTTTTATAAATAAGTTATTCTAGTAATGTAATATTTGTAACCACAGGTACCGTACATACAAAACAAGACATCCTGGACTATCTGACTTGGACCTACTTCTTCCGGAGG
>JAAAKD020112385.1:0-10990 GCA_010014825.2 Danaus melanippus | reverse complement strand
TACGATCCCATTAGTAGGTCAAAAGGTGTTATCCGCTTCCCAAATTATTCTTACTTGGAAAATGGTATTTTTAGCAGTCGGTGTTCATTTCTTAGCTTTTATACCTGTACACGGTAAAATTATGTTAGTACTTTCTATCCTGACAGTATCTAACGTGTTGATTAATTATTTTTTTATGCTACCTATAAACGAACTATTAGTAGTGGACGGCCTTTTAAAAATCTCTTTAGGACTTATTACGATAAAAATTAGTCCCACTAATTTTTAATTCAATATTCGTATAAAGAAACTGTTTAACCGACAGTTTCTTTTTTTTCTGTGATAGCCCCATCTAGTGGAACTATCCTGTTTTTCATTGACTACTTATTTGGTTAAAAGATAATAAACCAGGGTGGCCACAAAACAAGTCGATAATGCTAAACAGCAGATTAACAAGAATGCTCTTAACCAAATTGGTGATTTCTTCCATGAATATCCAAAAATTGTAAGCATTATCCAAAATGTAAATGCTGAAAATAAAAATTGTTTCATTGATTTCCTCCGTTTGCGTAATAAAATTATTGTCTTTACTGTATAAAATTAAAGGTATAAAATTAATTTGGAATATATTTTTTAGGAGGCGCCTGCAATGATTGAATTAATTCTAGGTATTCTATTACTAGTTTGGCCTCTAGCCAAAAATCCATATTTACCAAAAAACAAACAAGAATATGGTGTTTTTTTCACTTCTGATAAGAGGGTTTTTGTTCCCAAGTACGTGAACTTCGGCAATGGATTAAATACTAACAATAAGCTAGGATTTACTATCAATATCCTAATTAGTATGAGTTTAATTATTGATGGCATCCTTAGACTTCTCTAGAATTATCTATGCAATAGCCCCAGTTAAAATTCATCTCTGATCTTAGTTGAGCAAGCAATAAAATCAAGTCATTCGCGATCGTACAAGGGCACTCTCGATAATTCTTGTTAAAACACATGCTAGGATCATACAAAATGCAGAAACTTTATAGCCCGTGCCGACAAAATACAAACCAATAGTTAAAACAGCGCTAAATACTGATAAAAATTTTGCGTTTCTTAAATCTTTTCTTAATTCCCTCATAGAAACACGATTGATCATTTGAACGACTTCATGTCTTTCCGAAGGCTTTTTGTATGATGTATGCATTTTCTATCAACTCCTCTACAACTTCACATGGATAAACTTTTTTCTTTGAGTTCTTGTTCTGTTGATCGACTAACCAATCAAGTTTTTCACTCGTTTCTTTTTTGAAGACAAATTTCCTTCGCGGATTCTTAGTAGGCAAGGTGGGCCCTCCTTCGCTATAGGGTGGCCCCTACTTTTTTTTCTTCATACGAGGTAACACTAATTCGCCACGATTGATCTTCACGTCATCAGTGACGTAGCAGCGATAGCTGCCGTCAGCTGCTAAAACAACCTGCTTAATAGGGATTTCTGTTTGCTTTTTGTACTTTGTAACTAAAACAATCCTCTGTAAGTTATAAATGGATTGACCATCTAGTACCTCATTTTCAAATAGTGACAAGCTCATGTTTGGCATGACTTTGATTGCTACCATGATATTCTTTGTATCCCAAATAGGATCGACTGTTTTTCCGATTGGAAGTGTGATCGTTTTTCTTTCTCGCATTGATATGCTCCCTTCTTTGTATCCTAGATACATAGTGTCTAGTTAAACGTTTATTGTTTACTAAATAATTGTGTGTTCGTAGAACAAAAAGCTTTCGCAGATTTTTACAACCGGAGAAATCTAACTCCTATTGAGGCCGGATATTCGCTCAGTATCGATCATACGTCTTCGCAAATCCTCAAATGTTTGGTGGCTCACCATTCCTTTTGAATGGTTACTCCAAATCCCTTAGTAGCCATGCTGATTAATTTGGAGGGGGTTCTACATCCCGAACTTCATCTATTCAGTTTTGGTTCCGAAAGCCCTCGTCATCAGCGCTTTTCGGATAATGTGTTAGAAAACTATTGCTAGTGGTTATCTAGCAAACAATAAACGTTTAACCTTGATTCTCTGATTCTGTTAAGGAATCATTCATTTTTTACTGTAATAATGTTCTAGCATTTGCTTTGCATACTCTGTATCTTCAATTCGCTGGATCATTTGATAAAAATACAAAGCACGATTGTTCCCAGAGTCATTTCCTACTGAAAGCCACTTATTTTTTCTAGTCGTTCGTAGCCTTGTACCTGGACAAGCTCTCTCAGCGATCACTTGATTCTTTTGATCAAAGATGAACCGAATTTTGGGAAAGATCTCCTCGACGCTCACACGATCTACCTGAACAGGTACTTTCCGTCCGTGCTCAAACAAGTAGCAATATTTCACCGCAAACCCTTCTTCCAAAAACCAAATTTGATTATTCAACAATTTAATTTTTGTACTGACTGCTTCTAAATCTTTTGCTCGTACCTCAATCCCAATCGCACCCATAGGACACCTCCAATAATTTTTTATTAAGAATCAGTTCTTGTCTAAAACAACAAAAAAAGGGATACGTAGTCTACACTACGTATCCCTTACTCGACTCATGGGGTACATTTATCCAACATTCGTATTTAAAAAATATCAATAGAAGTCCTACTGGTCGAAAATTTGTTCCCTTTTGGGGTGAAATATTCTAACAATACGATTCTAATTTTGATATAATGACGAATGTCTGGAGAAATCCATGACAACCGAGGGTTAACGTAGTAAGGGGCTAGTCTTACTACCTCTTCTGATCGCTGACGGAGCCTGATAAACTCCCGAGATCAGTTGAGCCTTTGGTTATTTTTATTCAAACAATATAGCATCCTGCTTGATAGGCAAGAACTAATTCGCTTTCAATTTAAGCCTTTCATTCCTGTTAAGTCAAGAAGTAGTTTTAAAAAAGAATCATTCCAACAAACTCCCGAGTATGAATTACTTAACCAATCATACTAATCTTCTGTTTTTTTACCCCCTTTCTTTCCGTTCTCTTATTCGATACTTCACATGATCAATTCCTACACAAAACGGCATATTCATCCAATCAACTAGCAAGCCAACGTTATTTATATTTAACCTCGTCACTATATTAAGCACAATTAGAATTTTGAAAAATAAATTGTCAGAATAGTTGCGAATCAGAATATTTTTATATAGACAAATAATCAAAATAGCTTTCAAATGAGATAGACGTCTTAATCTCACAGATAATTTTAACAGACTTCTAACCGAAAGGGAACATACGTTCGATTGTTTTCTGTGATCGTTTAGGATTGAAAATCGACCGTTCAGGATATTTTTGGAAATCAACTCACAAATTCCACCTCTTTAGCATTTTCACTAGTTATTACAACAGAAGTTGTAATATCATATCCCCTTTTAATTAGTTCTTCTTTATCAAAAGAAATTAATAGCTCGCCTTTTTTGATTTTATCCCCTTGTTTAACATCTGACGTGAATAGTTCTCCATTCAAATCTACCGTATCTACACCAACATGAATCAATATTTCAGTGCCTTGATTTGAAGTTAAACCAATTGCATGTTTGGTTGGAAAAAGCATTGTTACGACACCATCAAATGGAGAATACAAATTCCCGTTATTCGGAATAATTGCAAGACCTTCTCCCATCGAACCAGAGGAAAAAACGTCATCCTTAACATCTTCTAATTTAATAATTTCCCCTGAAATAGGTATATTGATTATTTCCTTACCTTTTGTACCAACACTAGTTCTCTTTGTTTCCTCTAAATCTTCATCAATACCAAGAATAAGTGTAGCAATAGTCCCTACAGCAAAACAAATTGCCAATCCAATTAAGTAATATACCAATGTATCACCAATAAATGCAGGAATCGTTGTCAAACCACCAAATACAAACGCATAAGCATTAACACCCATTCCACCTATAAACGCTCCTCCGACAGCACCTCCGATAACAGCGCCAATCAATGGTTTTTTATATTTTACTGCAATTCCATAAATCGCTGGTTCAGTAATGCCTGCAAAGAGAATTGACAGCAAAGCTGAAATAGAAAAAGATTTCATTTCAGAATTTTTTGTCTTTAAAAAGGTACCCATTGCAGCTCCTGCCATCCCAAAGTTTGCTGCCCCTGTTAGCGGTACAATCTTATCAAAGCCCAACACACTAATATTTTGAATCATTACCGGATTAACAGCCCATTGCAAACCAAAAATAACCATAACATTCCAAATTCCACCAATAAATGCTCCAGCAATCCAACCATTAAAGCTTATTAAAGTATTTACTAAATTGGCAAAAGCTTCTCCTACATAAACTCCAAATGGACCAAACACAATAGCCGTTAATGGTACCATAATCAATAACGTGAATAAAGAAACAAACAATAAATGCAAACTCAACGGAATTATTTTTTTCAAGAACTTTTCTAATTTAGATTGGCACCATACTGCTAATACCGCAGGAATAACCGTTGAATTGTATCCCATTAATACAACCGGAATTCCTATGAAACTAGAAACAGTCCCATTTCCACTATCCCCCATCAAATTTATAAAGTCTGGCATAATTAGTGCACCCATTACAGCTACAGCGATATACGGATTTGCACCAAACTTCTTAGCGGATGTGAATGCTAAAAGAATTGGTAAAAAATAAAAAACAGCAGTAGATGAAACTGTAAGTATTGTATACGTACTACTTTTGTCTGAAAGAATTCCTAATTGTGTCAGTAACAAAACAATTCCTCTTAATACACCCGAACCTGCTAACAATGGTAATAATGGCGTGAATATTCCAGCAACTGTATCCAAGAAAAGAGTCACAATATTTTTCTTTACTCTTGAGTTTCCTTCATCTGGGGAACCGCTTTCAAATTTAGTGCCTGTTACAACCTCTTTATAGACAGATTCAACTGCCGGCCCAATGACTATCTGGTACTGTCCTCCCTTTTCCATTGTGCTTAAAACACCCTCTAAATTCTCAATAGCTACATTGTCTACTTTCAACTTATCTTTAAAAGATATTCTAATACGTGTTGCGCAATGCGTAATAGACTGTATATTTCCTTCTCCACCGACTAGTTTAAGAATTTTTTTTCCTAATTGATTATCCATAATTTTATACCCTCCTAGTTAATCGATTACTCAAATGGGATAAAGAAACCGTAATTTTGTTCTAAAAATGCCAGCAACTACTAATTTACTTTATCCCTTTACTGACTAATAGCTACACATTCTTTATTCTTCTACAAGTTCTCTGCTTCAATATTCGCAATCATTTCGATTCGTTTCCCGTGACGTCCTCCTTCAAACTCAGCCCCCAACCATTCCTTAACGATCATCTTAGCCAATTCGCTGCCTATCACCCTAGAACCGAATGCCAAAATATTCGTATTGTTATGTTGTCTTGATAATTTTGCTGAGTAAGGCTCACTGCATACGACAGCTCTAATTCCACTGACCTTGTTAGCTGAAATAGAAATTCCTACACCCGTACCACAAATTAAAACTCCTAAATCATAGTTCTTATTTGCTACCTCTTGAGCCACTTTTTCACCATAGATAGGATAATCTGTTCTCTCAGTAGAAAATGGACCAAAATCAGTCACTTCATGTCCTAATTCTTCTAAATATTCTATGATTACCGGTTTTAATTCAATACCTACGTGATCACTTCCAATTGCAATTTTCATGTTAATACCTCCTAAATAGCTCTTAAATTATCAAAAATTTCCTTATATGATTCTTTCTTTCCAAATACAGAAGATGTACCTAGAATGAAACCCGTAACACCTTCTCTACTTAATGTTTTAACCTTATCAGGTGATATTGCTCCATCGACCATTACTTGAAACCTATATTCTGAACCAAGGTTTACTAGTTCTTTTACTTTTCCTTCCGTATATTCTAGATAGTTCTGTCCAGAAAAGCCTGGATTAACGGTCATAACCATAACATAATCAACTAGTGGCAATAGTTCCTTGACACTGTCAATAGACGTTCCCGGGTTTAGCGCAATTCCTACTTGTTTTCCTTTAAAACGAATGAGATCCAAGGTTCTTGCCACTTGTTGATCAGCTTCTGGATGAATATAGATTATATCAGCACCTAAATCTGCAAATTTTTCTACATATTTTCCAGGATTTTGTATCATCAGATGGACATCTACCGTCTTTTTAGTAACTGATCGAACTAATTCAAAGTCTTGTATGCCTAACCCAAAGTTCGGAACAAATGCTCCATCCATTACATCCATGTGAAAAATATCAGTACCTGCCTGATCTAGAGCAATTGTTTCCTTTTCCAAATTTGAAAAGTCTGCACACATCATAGAAGGACAAAGCAACCTTTCCATAAAAACATCCCCTTTCGTGATAACGATTACCCAATAATTTAATTTAAAAAAAGGTAATCGATTACCTTTAATAAACAAAATATAGCACCACAACGCTCTAATGTCAACAAATTATACGTTCATAAAGTTGAAAGCGGCTGTCAGATATGCGAAAATAGCAGTGTAACTAACCAATAAAGAGAGAACGATTACTCTAAGGAGATTCTAATTATGAAAAAATATTCGATTAAAGATATAGCAAAATTAAGTGGTGTATCCGTTGCAACTGTTTCAAGGGTTATTAATGATAATGGACGCTTTTCCGAAGAAACGAGAAAAAAAGTATTGAAAGTTATTAAAGAAACTGGGTACCAAATGAATTACAGTGCAAAAAGTTTACGAATGAATAAGTCTTTTTCCATTGGTATCCTTGTTCCTGATATCAGTAACTACTTTTTTTCAGAAGTTGTACAAAAAATTGAAGAAATTCTGTTTGTTAAAGGGTATTCTACAATCATTTGCAATACAGCAAGAAATAATGAGAAGGAGGATGCTTACTTACAAATGCTTGAAAGCAAAGGTGTAGATGGACTGATTGTTATTTCAGGAGCAGATGAATTTGGATTTGACTATATACATTCTAAAAAAGAAATTCCATACATCTGCATTGATCGAGAACCTAAAAATAAAGAATCAACAATCTTTATTTCCTCTAACCACTATCAAGGCGCATTCGAAGCAACCGAAGCACTGATTAATGCTGGGTGTAAATCTCCAGTTATTGCCATGCACATAAGAAAATCAACTTCTGCAAATGAACGTTTCAATGGATTTAAAGATGCTCTTAAAAAAAATAACATCAACTTTAACATGGAAGACAATACATTAATTGCAGACATTCATACAGATAGCTTTACTGAATCCATTAGTACATTTATCACTGAGCATACTGTTGATGGAATTTTCGCTATCAACGATTCAATTGCAATGGAACTACTCCAAAAATTATCGAAATTAGGGAAAAAAAGTCCTGATGATATTAAGATAATAGGTTTTGACAACATGCCACAGGACAGGTATTGTTCACCAACTCTATCTTCCGTAAAACAAGATACCGATAAAATTGCTTCCGTAGCTGTGGAAAATTTACTAAAAATAATTTCAAATCCTAGTAAAACAGGGGATTCAATATTAATTCCCATTTCTCTAGTTATACGAGAATCTAGTCTATAACTGAACACATTGACCATCCATACAGAAAATAATCAAGGGGCCCGGCTGTATTTTGACACTTTAGCCTTCAGCTATTTCGATCCCCTTGAAAGTCATAATCTTAGTCTTTACGTTTCCGAACCACAAAATTATGCACGGCACGATTAAACTCTTTATCTACTTCCTTCAAAGCTTTTCTATTTTTACTGGCTTTAGACTGTCTTTTCTCCTTCTGTATGGTTGAGGATTTTGTTCCCTCAAATTCTTTATGTTCCTTAACTACATCTGCGTACTTCATTTTCTTATAACCCTTATCCGTCTTTTTATATAACCAATTTACGGGTTTTCGTCTTGTGTTCATGAATCGCTGTTTCTGTGAGGCATTCTTAATCATTTGTTGAACCAAAACATACAATTTTATTTTTTGACCTTCCTTCGTCCGCAAAACAATGGGCACAATATCCCCTTTTGATATCTTTCCGTTAATTTTTTCTGTTGACTTAAACTTTAACCGTCTGTCGGTTTTTTTAAATTTTTTATCGACCCGTTCAACAATAATTCCTGCATAAACGACCTTATCAAATTCTGATACAGTTTGCTGCTCGATGGCTTTTTCACCTGACTTTATGATCGGAACTTCATCAAATATTTTCGTCAAGACCCCAGTGTATGCAGCTTCTTCTTCAGGTGTTCGATCATCGATTACTTCGAGAACATAAACAAGCTGTCCATCTGAAGAAAAAGCGAGCATTCCAGGCTTCAAGTCTTCTGCGATTTTTTGCTGATCCACTCTAAAATAATATTCCATATTTCTTAATTTAACGGCGCCGTTGATCTTTCTGTCTTCAAGAACAACATGTACAGTTTTTGCTAACACTAAAATCACTCCCCCATAAACTATTTTAAAACCACTCTGTCTCAACCCTACCCTAGCGATCGCCAGCAGTAAAGCTTAATCAAAAAGTCTAGATATATTCGCAACGACGAAAAAGTACACGGAACGTCCTTGGGCTAAGGCCCAGCTAAAAATTAGTACCCCAGGGTAACTTAGGACAGCCCAAATAGTTGCTAAGGCGCATACTCAAACGGGCAAAAAGCCTAGGACACGTATCATAGATATAATGTATAGGCAGTTTGCGGGTTTAACTTTTAGCCTGATTCTAAATTGATTAGTTCGATTTCTGTGTATGCTTTTTTAGCTGGTAACAACTGATAAAATACCTTTTGAACTAATGTACCCTGCACAAGGAAAGCCTCTCTAATCACCTCAAAATAAGTCTCACGTACTTCTTTTTTCGTTAAGATGATGGTTCTCATAAGAGCCTTGACTGAAGTAATCATAATTCCGCCACCGCGACCACGAGTTACACGATAAAATACCTGGTTCTTTTCCTTCAGCGTTTTAAGCGCTGCGTCGAAAGAACGTTCCGGTACTCCGATCTCTTCGCGGATCTCTTTCTTTGTAGAATAGACAAACGGTTTGTACGTGTAACTTTGGGTCGCCAAGTAAGCAAGGATGTCTTGTTGCCACTCTTTCGAATGAGATCTCACACGTTCCTTACGATCCTTTTTAAATTTATACCAGCCTTTTGGTTGTGAAAACAACTGATCATCAGTCAAACTCGAATCAATCCAGGTATGGCAGATTTCCCTAATATAGTCTTTCGATGCTGCTTCATACTTCGACGAGTAGGCACTCTTGATAATCCGCTTGATTTCAGACTCCTTGAGTGGATTTTTTAAACGATCATTCAGCATAATCATGTTGTATTCGCACGTTTCAATTGGTGATTTAGAAGCATAGTACGCCAAAGAAAGGGTAAAAATAGCGTTGTTTCGACCTAGTACACCCTTTGAGCCGATTAATTTTTCAGAGTTCATCAATAGATCAACCCACTTTTCATCTAGCTGGCGGATCTCGTTCTTTTGGTGGGGAAAAGGAATGACTTCCGCTTTGTTGTCTTCAGTATGAGTCATTGACCAATTCAACCACTCCTGAAACGAATAAGAGTACGACTCTTCGAAAAAGAGAACATTGTCATTTCGCGGAATTCTAGCGATTCCAAAATGATTACACCCTACATCGATGCCTGGAAGGTCTTTCGCTAATTCTTTGCGGATATTTTCAGAGATACGTTTTGCAACGTTGATCACTTTGAAATTGCTCTTCTTAGTCACGTACGCAGCGTCCCTTAACACAAAATAAGCCTGGTATCCTCCCGGAGTATCTAAAATCATCGTTGGCAGAAATCCCAAGCGATCATAAGCCGCAAGAACGATTTCACCGTGATTGTATTTTTCACCGGCTATATCAATATCAACAAGAAATGTATTGATTTGACGCAGGTTATTCTCATTGTGCCCTTTTACAAATTGACGGTCACTGTTGGTATATGTGCCATAACTGAAGACGTTTGGCGTCCAATGTGTGAACTGATCCTCATTTTCACTCAAAGCTTCCTCAGAAGTAATCACGACCCCTCGTCCCTGGATCATGAGATCCTTAGATCGATAACCGAAAATCGCGCCTTTATTACCTTCTGATGATCCTACAGGCTTTAGTTTGCTGTTTTTATATTTATAATTTCTGAGCCCGCCTTTAAGAAGCTGACTCACAATATTATTCGTTTTACTCACTACAATCACCTACTTAATTTCATAGAAAAAGGCATGACCAAAATGTCATGCCTTTGCTGCAATTGCTGAGTTTTTTTCATACTTAAATAAGCCTAAAAATGTTGAATTTTTGGCAAAATTTTGGTATGATTATGTCAACAATTGTTAATCAGTTAAATGGTTCCAAAGGCATGAGCTGTCTCAATTCAAGGTCAGAGTTGAATTGAGACTAGCTCTTTTTTTATTCAAAATTTGTTTGCAATTATACAGAGCTTAATTAATCCTCATATTCATGATTCTTCTAAAACAAGTTCAATGGTCAGAGATTGAATTTGATCTATTTTCAATTTCATATTTTACCATTGAAACACCAATACGTAAAGTCACATTACTACAAAACCCCAAATACTAAATCCTATTTAACGCTAGCAAACTTACAGTTATATTTGACGTTATACTTATTAGCAAAGTTAAATACAATATCACTATTAAAAACGTTAATGATATCATTATCAAATTCAATAACAATATCGCTAGCATTCGCATTAGTATTAACGATAATAATATTGCTAGCAATGTCATTATTAACGTCAATAGCATTATTGCTAGTTTATTTAATACACGCTGAGTTGTAATATTAATTGCAACAATGACCCCATCAAAATTTTCTAGTAAACTGAGTTTAGGATAACAAACTACTAGGAGTGATTTTGATGGTTTCACATAAAAAGCTTACACGAAGAGATCGACTATGTATAGAGACAATGATTTATGACAAGAAGAATAACCAAGAAATAGCTGATAGAATTGGGGTCAGTCGGACAACGATTGATCGTGAATTACAA
>JAAAKD020112313.1:0-11016 GCA_010014825.2 Danaus melanippus | reverse complement strand
CGCCACAGTTCCACTGCACGCGAACTCTTCCTGGCTGCCATCGGCATAAGTCACCACGCCGTCCTCGCCAGTCACGGCGATGTTTGAAATATCTTTCATGGGTCAGACCTCAGTATGTTCTATCGGGTATTTACGTTTCATATTATGCAATGATAATAATCTTTGTTGCGATTATTGCAATGTGATTTTCTTGTGGTAATATGCAAATTGAGGTCAGAACTCAACAGCACAACGATACCGGTTTTTCTTCTGGTTACCCCCAAAGCCCGCGCCATCTCCAGCGCGGGCTTTTTCTTTTTGGGGCGGGGTGCGGGCTGTCCGACTCTCTCCAATGGAGGTTTGTGGAAGAATCAATAAGTTAGGGTGCTTTGTAGGGGGAGGGCTGGCCGTATCGTACAGAATTGTACGATGATGATTTAGCAGGTTTTCTTATCGCTGGTGGTTGGCGTGTTTTCGGGCAGGGGGAACCAGCCACAGCAGAATTAGAAGGTGAATAGGTGAATACTAAGGTGACTAGTTTTACTGTAAGTGTTCACCCTATTTTTTTCTTTAAAATCATTAAGTTAATTATAAAGGTGAATAGGGTGAATACTTAAAATGATAACTTGATAATTTTCCAAAAAAAAACTATATGAGTGAAAAGTCGTAAGGAGTAACAAAAGACTCCCTGTTAGCGTCCAGATAATCCGCCCACCATTGCATCATCAACCGCCTTTCCTCCAGGTATTCCGAGGTGTGGGTGTATGCAGCTCTCACATCGTTCCTTTCTGCGTGGCTCATTTGCCGTTCTACGGCGTCATAGGACCATCTCCCGGACTCGACCAAAGCACCGCACGCCATTGCCCTGAATCCGTGCCCACAGACCTCTGTTTGGGTGTCATAACCCATTTGGCGTAGCGCCTTGTTGACAGTATTTTCACTCATGACCTTACGAGGATCATGATCTCCTGGGAAAAGCCTGTCGCTGTCGCCGCATAGGTTCTGTATCTGCTCCAGTATTTTGAGCATTTGTTTGCTAAGCGGAACAATATGCGGTTCCTTCATTTTCATACCCCGCCAGGAATAGCGGACTCCCTCCACCGCTTCCCGCTGCGCGGGGATATTCCACACTGCCCGCGCTAAATCGAACTCGTCCCAACGTGCAAATCGCAATTCACTTGAACGCACGAAAGTAAGCAAGGTCATTTCTAAGGCCAGACGAGTTAATGCTCTCCCTCGGTAAGCGGCTATTCGTGAGAGCAATTCTGGTATACGGGCAGGGAGTAGCGCGGGGCGATGTTTGACTTTAGCTGCTGTCAGCGCGCCGGCCATATCCAGCGCAGGGTTTGAGTCGATAAGACCGTTCTGCACGGCGTAGCGCATGACGGAGGTTATTCTCTGGCGTAATCGCTTGGCTACATCATGTTTTGCTGTTGCGTCTACTTCATGCACAGCGGCCAGAAGTTGGCGGGTGGTGAGCTTTCTGATATCAGAGTTCCCAATATGGGGAAAAATGTATTGTTCAAGGGATCTTAATACGGCGTTAGCGTGTGTTTCTGTCCAGCGTTTCAACATGCCCGCATGCCATTTCCTTGTAATTGTTTCAAAGGTGAATGCGCCGTCAGCCTCTGCCTGTGCCCCCTTTTGTTGCTCCTTAGGATCCAGACCCGCAGATAAAAAGCGCTTTGCTTCATCTCTTTTTGCCCTGGCATCAGAAAGGGTGACTGTCGGCCATACACCAAAAGCTAACCGGTCCTCCTTTTTATCATTAGGACGGCGGTATTTCATACGCCAGTATTTTGAGCCTCTCGGGGTTACTTCCAGATACAGACCGCCACCGTCAGCGAGTTTGTAGGCTTTCTCTTTTGGTTTGGCGGTCTCAATTTGACGGGCATTTAGTTTCATTTGGGGGCACTTTCCATATCGAACTAAGTATGCCCCTGATTATGCCCCCTGCTCGTTGTGGATTGCAATGGACTTTAAAACACTATAAAAGGCCTGATGTGTGCATGAATAAAGGGTTTGATGATATTTTATGGACTTCTGTGGAGGTGGGGAAACTTGCGGATGGCGTCCCCTGCAGGAATCGAACCTGCAACTAGCCCTTAGGAGGGGCTCGTTATATCCATTTAACTAAGGGGACGAAGCGGCACGAGTATAGCGTTTTTTCCTCACAACGGTAAGTCTCAAGCCGCCCGACTGCTCAAACAGTCACCATTTAGTCCTGTTTTTTCTGGTTTTTCTGCTTTTGCTCATCACGCTTTGCTTGCAACCTGGCTTCTTCCTTGCGTTTGTTACTCATATCATTGCGGATCTGCGCATGGCTCATCAGCGCGAAGATAAATGTTCCGCCACAGATATTTCCGGCGAGCGTTGGTAGCGCGAAGGGCCAGAAAAAATCACTCCAGTGCAGCGTGCCATTAAAGACCAGATAGAGAATTTCCACCGAACCGACCACGATGTGCGTGGTATCGCCTAACGCAATCAGCCAGGTCATCAGAATAATGACCACAATTTTTGCTGCCCCGGCAGCAGGAAACATCCACACCATCGTGGCAATTAACCAGCCAGAAATAATCGCGTTAGAAAACATCTCTGTTGGGCTGTTTTTCATCACGTCCATACCGATTTTGACGAAAGCATCGCGGGTCTCTTCATCAAAAACCGGCATATGCTCAAACGCCCATGCTGCAACCCCGGTGCCAATAATATTGCCCAGCAGAACCACGCTCCACAGGCGCATCAACAAGCCAAAATTGCTGAGGGTTGGGTTTTGCATCACCGGCAGTACGGCGGTGACGGTATTTTCGGTAAAGAGTTGCTGGCGGGCCATAATGACAATAATAAAGCCGAAGGTATAACCGAGGTTCTCCAGTAAAAATCCCCCGGGTACGCCTTCCAGTTGTACGTGAAAAATCCCTTTAGCCAGTAGCGAGGCGCCCATCGACAGCCCTGCAGCGATGGCTGACCATAATAGCGCCATCGCGTCGCGCTCCATCTCTTTCTCCCCATCCTGGCGGATATGTTCATGGATCGCCATGGCGCGGGAGGGGAGCCTGTCCTCGTCGACCTCAATCTTTTTACCCTCTAACTTTTCATCACTTTCGACCTGAAGCTCGTCGCTGTGCCGATCAATCTTTGCTTTCTCAATGTCATTCATAGCCGAATCCCGAATTAGCACGTATTGCTAAAGCGTAGCGGCTTTTGTCCGAAAATCAGCGGGAGAAAGTCTGAGATAGCAAAAATGGTAACGTTTGTTTTTATCGGGTTAGCTAGAATAGAACCGCCGCGGAGTGCGTATTACCAGGCTATGATCAAATCAGTAAGACAGGGTATATAGACATCATTTGACGTGCTGTTACAATCGCTCACATCTAAACAGGCGGATACGTCCTCGTTCCGTCATGGATGGCAATCAGCGATAGCCATAATACACAGGGAGACACTTATGAAGCTTCGCCTGTCGGCGCTTGCGCTGGGAACCACACTTTTGGTGGGGTGTGCGAGCTCCGGTACTGAACAGCAGGGGCGTTCGGATCCATTTGAAGGGTTCAACCGCACCATGTACAACTTCAACTTTAATGTTTTAGATCCATACGTTGTTCGACCGGTAGCCGTAGCCTGGCGTGATTATGTCCCGCAGCCGGCACGTAATGGTTTAAGTAACTTTACCGGCAACCTTGAAGAGCCGGCCGTCATGGTTAACTACTTCCTGCAAGGTGACCCTTATCAGGGAATGGTGCACTTTACCCGTTTCTTCCTGAATACTCTGTTAGGCATGGGCGGCCTTATTGACGTGGCAGGTATGGCTAATCCGAAGTTACAGCGCGTTGAACCGCACCGTTTTGGTAGTACGTTAGGCCATTATGACGTTGGTTACGGACCGTATATGCAGCTTCCATTCTATGGCAGCTTCACGTTGCGTGATGATGGCGGCGACATGGTGGATACGCTGTATCCGGTACTGTCCTGGCTGACATGGCCGTTGTCGATAGGCAAATGGACGGTTGAAGGGATTGAAACCCGCGCGCAGCTGCTCGATTCCGACGGTCTGCTGCGTCAGTCTTCCGATCCTTACATCATGGTGCGTGAGGCTTACTTCCAGCGTCATGACTTTATTGCGAACGGTGGGAAACTCAAACCAGAAGAAAACCCGAACGCGAAAGACATTCAGGACGATTTAAAAGAGATCGATTCCGAGTAAGGTCTGATGAAAATAAAAAGGTGAGCTAAAAAGCTCACCTTTTTTATATCTGAAGAAAATCAGAATGCGTAGTTGAAGTTGGTACCGAACAACCAGGCTTTACCTTCAGAGTCGAAAGTATACGGGCCTTCTTTGACGGTCACTTTCTGACCGTGCATATAAGAGACGCCAACGTCGATGGACGCATCATCATTGAATGCGTAAGTCGTACCCGCACTCAGCCACAGGCGGTCCTGGTCAGGAATGGAGATGGAACGCTTGCTCGCAGGAACCGGGCTATCGTCATAGGCGATACCGGTACGGAAGGTCCAGCTTTTATCCATGTAATAAGTCGTACCCAGCGCGATGCGGTAAGAATCCTTGAAGCCTTCTTCTTTATAGAACAGCGTTTGTCCGTTGGTGCCGGTTGCTTTCAGCTCCTGGAACTGGCTCCAACTGGTGTATGCGATGCTGTAGTGAATCGCCCACTGCGGGTCTACACGGTTGTAGCCCGACAGTTCCCACATTTCCGGCAGGTTAAGCGTCAGAGAACCTGGGACTGTGGCATTGGTTGTTCCCCACGGGAACGCCGTGCCTGCGCCAGGTAACGCGTTGGCCTGAGTACGGATACCACTTTTATAATCGCCATCAAAGTCGATTTTGACTTCAGAGCGGTACGTTAAGCCATAACGGTTATTTTTATCCAGCTCATACAAAATACCGGCGTTCCATCCGTAGCCCCATTCATCACCCTTCAGGCTGGCAATTTTCTGGTCTACTTTCGGCAATGCAGCAGTTTGTTCGCCGGAATAACGTTCAATTTTTGCATCGGCGTAAACGGCATTAAAACCAACACCAAAGCTCCAGCTATCATTCAGTCGATAGGCTCCGCTCAGGTTCAGGTTGACCGTTTTAAGGTCGGTTTTACCGCCGTATTCGCCGACGATGTAGCTGTCGTTAAATTCGGTTGCCAGGCCATAGTTTGACGTGACAGAAGCACCCCAACCAAACTGGTCGTTAATAGGCATCACGAAGTGAGCATTGGGAACCCACGCCGTAGGGGCGATGTTGTCCGCATCGGTGCTGCGTCCGGTGTATGGCGATCTACCGGAAATATTAACGTCTGGATCGATATACACCGCACCCGCAGAAAAAGTAGGGCGGTCGAACATCATAATCAGTGCCGGGTTACGACTGGCATTACCTGCATCATCTGCAATAGCGCCTTCACCCGAATATGCCCGGCCAAGGCCAGAGGAAGAAAATTCGTTTAACTGAAAGCCTGCAGACCAGGCCTGTGTGGAGATAATTGCCACTGCGACTGCGAGAGCAGACTTTGTAAACAGGGTTTTCTGGCTCATGACCATAACCTCATTGATTTATTTTTATACAAACAATGTTACATACCGTAACAGGAGCGCGAAGTGTAGGGTCTGAGGTACGACTTAGAAATCAGACCAGTGCCGAGAATATAGGTCGGACCAGCTGAAATGTTGCAAGTATGTTTATAAATATTTTCAATTCTGATCTCGGAAACGCGATCCATCTGGCAAAATTGCGGGTATGCGCACTCACCTGTTTGGGTGATTTTTGTTTTAGATCATTTTTAAGTGTGATTTCGGTCACTTATCTCATTTCATACAATTAACGACTGGAGAGGCGAATAATGGGAGCGTAAAATATCCCCATCGTTTATCTGGCACCTCAGGTGCGAATACAGAGGAAATCTACAATGAGTAAATGCAGTGCTGATGAAACCCCGGTTTGCTGCTGTATGGATGTTGGCACCATCATGGACAACTCCGATTGCACCGCGTCATACAGCCGTGTGTTCGCGAATCGCGCAGAGGCAGAAGAAACGCTGGCTGCTCTGACGGAAAAGGCGCGTGGCGTGGAATCTGAGCCTTGCCAAATCACCTCGACCTTTACTGAAGTGTCTGAAGGTGTGCGTCTGGATATCGATTTTGTTTTTGCCTGTGAAGCTGAAACGCTGATCTTCCAGTTGGGCCTGCGTTAATCCCTTCAAAAAAAGCCCTTGCTGCCTGGTAGCAAGGGCTTTTTCGTAACTGTCAGTGATTATTCACTGTGTCTTAGCTCCCACTTTCTTTTCTCTCCGCTTGGCTAAATGTAAAAAATTGGTTAAGACTGTGATCAGGTCAGACCACTTATTTTTATTTTTTTACAGGGGAGTGTTATGAGTCAGGCTTTACCGCTGGTTACCCGCCAGGGCGATCGCATCGCCATCGTAAGCGGATTGCGTACGCCATTTGCCCGTCAGGCAACCGCGTTTCATGGCATTCCCGCCGTAGATTTGGGGAAAATGGTTGTTGGCGAACTGTTGGCGCGCAGCGAAATACCCGCAGATGTGATTGAACAACTGGTTTTTGGCAAGGTGGTGACAATGCCTGAAGACCCAAATATTGCTCGTGAAATTGTGCTGGGGACCGGGATGAATGTGCACACGGATGCCTACAGCGTAAGCCGGGCCTGTGCCACCAGCTTTCAGACAGTGGCGAATGTCGCGGAAAGCCTGATGGCGGGGACGATTCGCGCAGGAATTGCCGGCGGTGCGGACTCGTCGTCAGTTCTGCCGATTGGCGTCAGCAAAAAGCTGGCGCGGGTGCTGGTGGATGTCAATAAGGCCCGGACCACCGGTCTGCGTCTTAAACTTTTCTCCCGACTGCGCTTACGTGACCTGATGCCTGTGCCGCCAGCCGTCGCTGAGTATTCTACTGGTTTACGCATGGGGGATACGGCCGAGCAAATGGCCAAAACTTATGGTATTACGCGAGAGCAACAGGATGCCCTGGCGCATCGTTCTCATCAGCGTGCCGCTCAGGCGTGGGCTGAAGGAAAACTGGCAGATGAGGTGATGACGACCTACGCACCGCCGTTTAAAGATCCTTTTGCAGAAGATAACAATATTCGCGGCAACTCTACGCTGGCCGATTACGCAAAATTGCGTCCGGCCTTTGACCGCAAGCATGGCACAGTGACCGCGGCGAACAGTACCCCGCTAACTGACGGCGCAGCCGCCGTGATTATGATGACGGAGTCGCGCGCGAAAGAGCTGGGACTGGTGCCGCTGGGATACTTGCGTAGTTTTGCCTTTACCGCCATTGATGTCTGGCAGGACATGCTGCTGGGACCGGCGTGGTCAACGCCGCTTGCTCTGGAAAGAGCGGGTCTGACGATGGCAGATTTAACCCTGATCGATATGCATGAAGCCTTTGCCGCACAAACGCTGGCGAATCTTCAACTGCTGGGCAGCGAACGTTTCGCCCGCGACGTGCTGGGCAGGGCGCATGCCACTGGCGAGGTTGATGACAGCAAATTTAACGTGCTGGGCGGATCGATTGCCTATGGACATCCTTTTGCGGCGACCGGCGCGCGGATGATCACCCAAACCCTCCATGAGTTACGACGTCGTGGCGGCGGTTTTGGTTTAGTTACAGCCTGTGCTGCCGGTGGTTTGGGTGAGGCAATGGTTCTGGAGGCGGAATAATGGAAATGACATCGGCTTTTACGCTAAACGTACGTCTGGATAACGTTGCTGTTGTCACCATTGATGTGCCCGGAGAAAAAATGAATACCCTGAAGGCGGAGTTTGCTTCTCAGGTGCGGGCCATTCTGAAACAAATTCGCGATAACAAAGCATTGCGTGGCGTAGTGTTCATTTCGGCTAAACCCGATAACTTCATCGCCGGGGCGGATATCAACATGATCGGTAGCTGTCGCAGCGCACAGGAAGCCGAAACGCTGGCCCGTCAGGGGCAGCAGATTATGGCGGAAATTAATGCTTTGCCGATCCCGGTTATCGCCGCGATTCATGGCGCATGCCTCGGCGGTGGCCTGGAAATGGGGGGGGCGTGACATAAACGGATTTGTACCGATGATGGTAAAACCGTACTGGGTTTGCCGGAAGTGCAGCTTGGTCTGCTGCCTGGCTCCGGCGGTACGCAGCGACTGCCCCGTCTGATTGGCGTTAGTACCGCGCTGGATATGATCCTCTCCGGAAAACAATTACGCGCAAAACAGGCGCTGAAAGTTGGCTTAGTGGACGAAGTTGTACCGCATACCATTTTACTGGAAGCCGCCGTGGAACTGGCTAAAAAGGACGGTTCAGCTCATCGAACTCTGCCGGTGCGAGAGCGTGTGTTAGCGGGGCCGCTGGGGCGGGCGCTGTTATTCCGCATGGCCAGTAAAAAGACGGCGCAAAAAACGCAAGGTAACTACCCTGCAACAGAACGTATCCTTGAAGTCATCGAAACCGGTCTGGCGCAAGGTAGCAGCAGCGGTTACGACGCAGAAGCCCGCGCGTTTGGTGAACTGGCGATGACATCTCAGTCTCAGGCGCTGCGGCACATCTTTTTTGCCAACACCGATGTGAAAAAGGATCCGGGAAGTGATGCGAAACCCGGCCCGCTTAACAGCGTAGGCATTTTGGGCGGTGGTCTGATGGGCGGCGGTATTGCTTACGTGACGGCCTGTAAAGGCGGCGTACCGGTGCGTATCAAAGACATAAACGCTAAGGGAATCAACCACGCGCTGAAGTACAGCTGGGATCAGCTTGAAACGAAGGTTCGCCGCCGTCATGTCAAAGGCAGCGAGCGTGATAAACAGCTGGCGCTGATTTCGGGATCAACCGACTACCGTGGCTTTGCGCATCGCGACCTGATTATTGAAGCCGTTTTTGAAGATCTGGCCTTAAAACAACAGATGGTGGCAGAAGTTGAGCAGAATTGCGCATCTCATACCATTTTTGCCTCAAACACCTCTTCTTTGCCGATTGGCGATATTGCAGCGAACGCTGCCAGGCCTGAACAAGTCATTGGTTTACACTTCTTTAGCCCGGTGGAAAAGATGCCGCTGGTCGAGGTTATCCCGCATGCCACGACCTCTGAGCAGACCATTGCGACAACCGTTAAGCTGGCGAAAAAACAGGGTAAAACACCGATAGTGGTCAGGGATAAGGCTGGATTTTATGTTAACCGCATTTTAGCGCCTTACATCAACGAAGCTATACGTATGCTAACCGAAGGCGAGCGGGTTGAAACCATTGACGCCGCGCTGGTTAAGTTTGGTTTTCCGGTCGGGCCAATCCAACTTTTGGATGAGGTCGGAATTGATACGGGCACTAAAATTATACCAGTGCTTGAGGCTGCATATGGAGAACGTTTTAGCGCGCCTGCAAATGTTGTTGCTTCAATTTTGAATGACGATCGCAAAGGTAGAAAAAATGGTCGGGGTTTCTATCTTTATGGAGTGAAAGGGCGTAAAAGCAAAAAACAGGTCGACCCTGCAATTTATACGCTTATTGGCGTCCAGGGTCAGGGCCGGCTTACCGCCGTGCAGATAGCTGAGCGGTGCGTCATGTTAATGCTCAATGAAGCAGCACGCTGTTTCGACGAGAAGATAGTCCGCAGCGCGCGTGATGGCGACATCGGCGCTGTATTTGGTATTGGTTTTCCGCCATTCCTCGGCGGCCCGTTCCGGTATATGGATTCTCTCGGCGCGGGTGAAGTGGTTGCGACTCTGCAACGACTGACCACGCAATACGGCTCGCGGTTTACACCGTGTGAGCAGTTATTGCAGATGGCGGAACGCGGTGAAAAATTCTGGAATACTGGGGAAACTGACCTGAATTCATGAGGTCAAACGTAGGATGAATCCGCACTGAATGTATGGGTCTCGCTCAAAATGTAAACAGAGATTGACTATACTTACGTCGTTGAGGTAAAAAACAGCGTTTCATTCGGTGAATGGATAAGGCACAATGCCGGCCACCACATCGTTACCACGGTCAATAGGGGCTGCGGATAAAGGTGTCGGTGATTCTGGTTAACAAAAGCGGTGCAATATGCAAGTTTTTATCATGCGTCACGGCGACGCAGCCCTCGATGCCGCCAGTGATTCGGTTCGTCCCTTAACCTCTTGTGGTTGTGACGAATCTCGCCTGATGGCGAACTGGCTGAAAGGTCAAAAAGTGGATATCGAACGTGTTCTGGTGAGCCCGTTCCTACGAGCCGAACAAACGCTGGATGTGGTGGGGGAGTGTATGAACCTGCCAACCGGTGTGGATGTTTTGCCGGAGTTGACTCCCTGCGGCGATGTCGGTCTGGTCAGCGCCTATTTACAGGCTCTGGCCAATGAAGGTATCGCCACGGCACTGGTAATCTCTCACTTGCCTTTAGTGGGATATCTGGTGTCTGAGCTTTGCCCGGGCGAAACACCGCCGATGTTTACCACATCAGCGATTGCCAGCGTTACTCTTGATGAGAGTGGGAAGGGGACTTTTAACTGGCAGATGAGCCCGTGTAACCTGAAAATGGCAAAAGCGATTTAAAAAGTCTGGAATCGGATAAGGCGCAGCCGTCATTCGAAAAATCAAAGAGCCGCAAATGCGGCTCTTTCTGTTTTTCTGCATCACGGAAGTTCAGGCGGTAGCCACTCTTCCACTTCAATCAGCACCAGCATCACTGCTTCACCACCGTACTCTTTCCGTGGGCGACGTTACCAATGGTACGGATGGTGATTGTAGCCTGACGCTGAATAATTTCAGGGCTCAACGTGTTCAGCTTGGAAATGTCCGGGTTGGTCGGCTGCTCTGGAAGACCACCGCCTTCCTCAAACTCTTTCTGCCGGCGCTCTTCGGCCGTGAGCCCGTCACCCAGCTCTTCAGCAAAGGTGACCGTCTTCTTGTCCATTACGGTAACTTCATCACCCTCACCTTCGCTCTCGGAATAGTCAAATTCAGTATCGAGCTCGTTAAGCTTGCCGTCAAGGACAATCTTGGGCTGCGCTTCGTCGTCAGTCATGGGGAGGTTACTGAGTTTTTATATAACCCATTTGTC
>JAAAKD020112282.1:0-11027 GCA_010014825.2 Danaus melanippus | reverse complement strand
GAAATCAGAAAAAAATAGAAAGGAGTAATGGGGGCTGGAAAAGATTAGATGACGCGTAAAAACAGAATAAACATAAAGCGGATCACAGAATTTCCGTTCTTAGAACGGAACTAGCTATGCTAGTCATCAATATATATAAAAAGTAGTGAATTATTTTTTAACCCCTCCAAAAAAGTTGGATTTGAGAAAATGAAGTTTTAGAAAAGGGGTGTTAGAGAGTGTGGGAGTTAGTGAAGTGTGTTCAAATGATGTTTTTGATTAGTCTATGTGGGTATCAATCTATTTTGTGTTGAAAGGACGATTTTGCTAAATGTTGCTTATTTTTTTTTATTATTGGGGGTGCAGATGGGAAGGAGGAGGAGTCAGAAAAAATAAAAGGAGTAGAAGGGACTGGAAAATATCGGGAAAAACGGGAAAAGATAGATTAAACAGACAAAGGTTAAGTAATTTCCGTTCTTAGAACGGAACTAGCTCTGTTATCATCATCAATATATATAAAAAGTTAGTGAATTATTTTTAAACCCCTCGAAAAAAGATGGATTCGGAAAAGTGAAGTTGTGGAAAAGGGGTGTTATGACGTTTGGGAGTAACGTAAGTGTGTTCAAATAGTGTTTTTGAACTGATTATGTATGTATGAGTCTATTTTGTGTTAATATGTCGATTTTGCTAAATGTTGCTTATTTTTTTTTATGTTGAGGGAGCAGCCCCGAAGGAGTGAAATCATAAAAAAATTCAAAAGGGGAAGTGGGGGCTGGAAAAGATCAGGAAAGCGGGGAAAGATAAATTAATCTCATAACGGGTCAAAAGTAATTTCCGTTCTTAGAACGGAACTAGCTCTGCTAGTCAATATATATAAAAAGTTAGTGAATTATTTTTTAACCCCTACAAAAAAAGTGGATTTGGAAAAGTGAAGTTGTGGAAAATTGATGTTAGAGAGTGTGGGTGTTGGTGAAGTGTGTTTAAATGATGTTTTTGGTTAGTTTGTGTGGGTATAAGACGAATTTGGGTTAGAAACGACGATTTTTGATGGTATGGCTTTTTTTTTTCTTATTTTGAGGGAGCAACCCCTAAGCAGTGAAATCAGAAAAAATTAAAAAGGGGTAGTGGGGGCTGGAAAAGATCAGAAGAAGCGAAAAACACATTAAACATAAAACGGGTTACATAATTTCCGTTCTTAGAACGGAACTAGCTCTGCTAGTACTGTTATATTAAATTTATTAGAGTAATTGTTCGAAAGAATTACTAAGTGTATTTATATCGAGTCAAACGTAGATATTTTGTTTCAATTTTAAGTTTTGGCCTTGTTTTTTTTCTTTCACTTGTATATTCAATGTTATAAATTTTGCATTATCCTGGGCCGAAACTATGACGTAATGGCGCCGTTTCAGCCCATTGCCCGAAACAACGCACAGCCGTGTATTTCTTATAAAGTAGGTTTAATATTTGATATTATTTTATTCCGTATATAAACAAGAGTTGATATTAGAAGTTACTGTTCTTTCTAATACACAAAAATTCAATTTTAGATACATATTTATGACAGAAATGACGTTTCCGTTTTCACATTTAAAAAAAAAATACAACTCTACACCCATAAAATAAAATGGTGCAAATAAAACATTTTTACTTTGTTTCTTTTATGTCAAAAATGTTGCCAAAGATATTTTGTTCGAATTTAGTAAACGTCGAAAACGGTTGTAATAGGTGTTCATCGTTTAATGCTAGGCCAGGTTGTAATCCATTCCCAATTCACGAAAATGCTCATGAGCTAAGCAACATAGGAACATCTTGTATTCATGAGACTGTTCTATAGATATGCAGCAAGGCGATAAATCATTTGTTTCTATGCCGTCAGGATATTATGATAGATTTAGAAATAAAAGGCTACAATATTTAGCTTGTTCCATTGAGATTATCATTTTTATTTTTGTAATCGGTTGGTTCGTGGGATCCTTTATTATGACAAAAATAACCCCCCCTTCAGTGGAGTTGGTGGCATTATCAACATAATCATCTTTTTTGTTGTCGTTTTAATTTTAGGTTTAATTGTATGTCAAATTAGAAACAGAATAAATTCTTAGCAAGATTTGTCTATTAATAAGAGTATCCCTTTAGTCGATTCTTTCTTTTTATGTGCACTAAATCTAAAATGTTTTTTTTTAAGATATCTTAACTCTTGATTTCATCATAGCCTCGAAGTACACTTTTTATATTGTCGCCCAATAAAAAAATATAAATGCAATATACACATTCGAAGAACCCGAGCCAATTTTGCCAACAAAGAACACATAGAATGCTACGAATAAAAAAAATATGATTTAAACTTAAAAGTTTCCATCACAATCATATCAGAAGCTTATAATTTTGTAACTATGACTTTGTGTGTCCAGAGAACTTTTGAACAAAATTTGCAAACTTATTAAATATCCGATATACACTAGTCTGAAATTTACCTTATCATTCTTTATTTCGATACAGTGCTGTTTGCTGTTGACTTTAAACAGTTGAGGTTGAAATGTCTGACAGCCACTTGTGCTATTAGTTATACGAAACACGGACATAAATTTTAGTGCCATCATTAACTTGCATACGCAATGTCGCATTAATGAAGTTATAAAAGTTGTAATGTTGTTTCGGTTATTTGATCTTCTCTAACATACCACAATATATAAAAAGTTAGTGAATTATTTTTTAACCCCTCGAAAAAAGCTGGATTTGGAAAAGTGAAGTGTTGGATTAGGAGTGTTAAATGGTGTGGGAGTCAACTTATAGTATTCAAATGTTGATTTTGACTTGATTATGTGGGTATGAGTTTATTTTGTGTTAAAGTTGCAATTTTGGGTGGAAAAACTTTTTTTTTTCTCATTGTTGGGGTAGCAGACCCGAAGGAGTGAAATCAGAAAAAAATAAAAAGGGGTAAAAACAGGTGTGGAAAGAGTGTAAAAAGATGAAACAACAATATCTTACACAGCGGGTCAAATAATTTCCGCTCTTAGAACGGAACTAGCTCTGCTATCAATACCACAATAAAATCTGTATTCGGGTTATAATATTATTCAGAATTTAAAAATAGTTTCATTAATATAGACTGCTTTATAGTTTGGTCTTGTTCTATAAACGTAATTATTTTAAATCTGCATACATTTTAAGCAGGATGTTGCAGTAAAGTATAATTCGGATATTAAGTCTCTTGACCACTGAAGTTTGTATTTTTTTTAGTTTTCCCCAGAAAATGTCAGCATCTGAGTATCACAATAAATGTATTACAAATAATCGTTTTGCTAAAGATTCCGCACCAATTAGATGAAGTATATAATAAATATTATTTTGACAAATCGTTTTTATTACTTTACAGATGTTTATAGTATCAAAGGCACCCTATTTTGAGTTCGAAAACACGAACAAGTAATTTCAAACTTGACGATTCATCCCTTATTGGTTCGATATCAATAGTATGTGTATTTTTAAAATATCCTAGCATTTAAAAAATAGTAGAAGGTACAAGGTGATATTTTATGAATTCATGTAAAAATAATATACGTTCGAAAAATGTGGCATGATAAAACTCAAAATGTTTCACATCTAGCTATTATTATTATTATTATTGTAGCTTTCTTGCAATGTCATTTCTGCGCAGTTAACGGGACTCACTGCTACATTAAAACTAAGCTTGACATGTTCGAACGAACATTTTTCATAGGTTATTAGCATATGCAGAGCTTCTTTCCAAGTATTTGTTTTAATATTCCTTGACACCAATGCATAGCATCTTAACGTCATTTTGGTGCCCAGTTTCTGGCATGTATGGAGTGCTTTTAGTGATGTACCCAGGCCCGCCTAATCCAATACGTCGTCACCATCAGCTATAATCTAAGTGATGGTTACAGAATTTTCTATAATTGCATTTTTTTTATGATTAAGGCGTCTAAATCCTACAGGAGTCTCGACCCCCGCGTTTCCCATGGGTTTTCCAAGGAGAGTTTTTTTAAATGTTGCTACAAGCTCTTCTATCATTTACAGAAAATTACCAGTAGTAGAAAGTTTCTGATCTATTACTGACAAAATACTCAAACTGAAATGGCTTGAGCTGCCGATTACGTTTCACACTCCCACATTGATTATCCTTTTAATTTAGGACAAGCGTATGATAGATTTTTTTTTGTTTGCTGCCAACGGATGGAAAATCCTCATGGAGACCCTCTGCTCAGCTGAGGCCCGAACATAAGGTACTGTGAGACTCTTACTCACTAAAAACCACCCGCAATGACTATGGTGCGACAAGCTCCGCCGTATCCAAAGGACTTTGGCTCCAGGAGCGTATGATAGATTTCAATTACATAATATAAATAATAGAGCCACAACGAAAAACGAATCCGAAACCTTTGTGTAATAATACTGTTTGACATCTGAGTTATTCGAGCATAGCAACCTTTATTATACCTACGAATATGAAAACACACTATACTACGTGAAGTTAGTTGGTTATAAAACATCAATTATTGTATTGAAAATTTCTTATCATGACAAATTTACGCCTTGAGAATTCTGTTTGAATATTTTAATAATAATTAATTAAAAATATACCTGTCTTGGTACCAATGATCATTATCAATCCTTAATGAGTTATTTAAGTATTGTTTGAAATAAAGCCAACCTGTTTTTTGGTCAATATAATCAGTTACAAAACCGAAATCTCATAAAAAAAATACTAAATTCGTTTAAGTATTTCTATATAAATTACATGAGACTTGCACGTTTTTTTTTTTATGATTGAAGTCATAATCGAATTTACCCACCACCTTCTCCCACTTGACCATCTTCAGAACTAGGAATTAATGAGAAAACAATAATCTCTACTAAGTTTGCCCTATATTTTGGTATAAACTTAGTCAGAGTATCTTTATACTCTATATTCTCTTCTAAAATAGTCTCGATCAATTGTTTCTGCAATGGTTTGTTCTTGTCACTTATATCGATAATATTTGCAGTCTCATTGACAATTTTGAGCAAAAATTTAACACCTTCAAGATCTCCTTTTTCCTTAATTTCCACTGCCGATTCTAACATAAGAAATTCATTAATATTGTATATTATTTCCTCAAATTTCTTTTTGGATTCTTTGCCCTCCCTTTCATCATCCTCATACTTTAAAAGAGGTATTATGTGCTTGAGAAGAGATTTAAAAGCTACAAGACCTGCAACAAACATTTTCACCTGTTCGTCACCGAGACTAAAAGCTTCTTTTGCATATACACTAGATGCATCTGAGAATTTTGGCAAAAACGAATTTACTTGTTGAGCAGAATCCCCTAGCGAAATTAACCATATTACCAATGCAATTGCCGCGAAACAGGACAAACAACCACCCACTATAATCATTCTCGAATTGTTTTGGACGGGATGTGTATGTTGAAGTATACTTAAAATCAGCTGTATGAGTAACCAATTAAAGATTAATTAAAAAAGAATTATTCGAAAAAAAATTGTCAAGATAAGGATTTAGTTTGCTTTAAAATATAGTAACGCGGACTTAAAACACCAAATTAAGTACACACATACTATAAACCTTTCTTTATATTTCTTATTTGATTTTGAAAAAAACAGATAAAAATTTTGATCAATACTTTGAGGGTAAAAAGAGGAAAAACAACCTCAAAATATGTTGTAGGTAAAGTCGACACGCAATCTGCGAAACCAATATCTTAGTGCATTAACTCACCAGGTGATGGATAAAACACATTGATTTTGCAGCATGTGGCTCAGGACATAAAATGTTTAGATGTGATTACTTTTCCAAAAAATAAAACCAAGAATGTGTCATCACGTAGTTTAAAATGTAACACTTACGATACTACAAAAAGTATCAACATTGTTTTAAAACTATCTCGATACTAAAATAGCTGTCTAAAACTTTTCAAGTAAATCTACTACTGTCCCTTAACCTAGAGAATGGGAGAATTAGCGAGGTGTTTAAGATTTACCCAAGGACGGTTAATGCAATTAAGCAACCATCCAAAGTCGCATCTCCTTATGTTGTTTAATTTATGAACCAACTGGAGGACCCGAAACAATAGTCCAACTAGACGAATCATGTTTTAAAGGCGAAAATATAACATTGGCAGGAAGGTAAACTAGAATTTGGTTTTTGGTGGTATAGTTTGCTTACGAATAAGTTTTTTTAAAAGGTGGTGTCTAATAGAAAGAAAACTGTTTAGGGCCTAGTATAGAAGATAATTTAACAAGGGGCTACTATCTACACGGATAAATATTCATCAAATTCAGGTTTTTAAATAATAATCTTCTTATGTACATGAGTGTATAAATCATACAACAAACTTTAAAAATTACTTGAGTGGAACACACACTCAAAACAGCGAGAATCTATGGTCACATCACAAATTATCTAGAGGAGAAAATATTACAGTGATGTAGAGCATTTGCAACATTATCTCGATGAGTTTAAATTGAGGAAAATTTATGAAGGATGTAATGCGTGAAAATTGTTAATATTCTAGTTGATATATGTTTTTTATATAAAATTAATTTGCTATTTTTGTATCTTTGTGAAAGGTGCTAGTTTTTTTTTTTTGGGTTATTTTCCCTCCTTTCCCCTTAAAAATTGATCAAATTTTTTACTCTGTTTTTTTTTACCTTCTTACCCGAATTTAGCCCTCAAGACCCTCGATTTTCAAGTCCTTTTTCTAACTGTGAGTAAATTTGAATTTCTAACACTAAATGCACAAATAATTACTTTCATCGAATTGGCAAATCAAGTTTTCTGTTACTCTTTTTGTATTTTTTTTTCTTTTAGACAAATTTTTTCTTGCGTGATGAATATTAAACATCTTCATAAAAGTTCGAATAATTCATGATTGCACCAATTCAAAAAAGTCTTACTTTTCAAGGTAGGGTTATCCTTAAGCAGATCTAATTGTATTTCATTCCTTCTTTTTCTAATATTGCTTCACAGAATGTCAAGTTGATCCTCTATGGTTGAATAATTAGACTCCCAAGAGTAACTTACAAGACGTAGTGAACACAACAACAGGAGGTTTTTGATATTGATCCAGTGGTATGGAGGAAATTTAAATTCCAAGTGTGAGCGGTCAATGCTGTTAAAATACAAAAAGGGTAAACTCTTGCATACCTTTTCGACTACAGAGACTCTCAGTCCTCGTTTAATGCCTCTGGATTTCACATGTCTTGTTGTTTAATGGTAAACACCGTAAGTCAACGGAGGAAAATGCGGGTTCAAATTCTAACCAGGACACATTCACTAGGAGATAATGATGATTACAAGGAAAATCTGAACATGGATGAGTGTTCTTAGGACTTTTATTTCAGTTTTTACACAGCCAAAAACTTCTGTGTGTGGAGATATTAACCATGGTGTTGATAATATGAGGGCGTGAGCTAAGCGGATAAAATAGACGTGCGGCTGTGGAAAGCGGGGCCCTTTTCCCTGGATTTCGACACCACACCCATTAAGATCGGCTACTATAGGTTCTCGAGATTAAGATAGAGGATCATGCTGTGAAAAGTAAGGGAGTTCACATGGAATTAAAGCCCAATATGTATGATAGCGCGGGTTTGGGCAAGAATCCATATGAGTAGGGATTTTTTTTTGGTAAGTGTCTCACAGTATATGGTGTAAAAACTGTCACAGTCTTGCTACCCTGTTCTATATGCAAGATTTCTCAAAACCCAAAGCTTTACAAAAAATCAACACGGAAGTTTATTTACATCATATATTAACATCTATGTTATTGAGATTGCACTAGGTTAGTAATCAAAAGAGAAAATTTTTATTTGTCAAAAGATCTTCTTGTTTTTCTCGAGCTATTTGTTTTTTAATTATCTTCTTTAAGTACCTCTCCCAGTGTCCATACATTTAAAAAAGATTCTGAATCTTAAAAGGATTTTATTGTGTTATTCCAAAAGTATAGTGTCTCCTTATAAAATGCTGCCTTGTCCACCTCATCCGGAAATTGCGATTTTGTAATTTTTGTAAAAGCCTGTCTTAAAACTTTGACCATATCTGATAATCTGATCTTTGAAAAGCAGCGATTATTATTCGCTATACTTGCTAAATCACTAAAACTCAATTCACACCCACCTAAAACTCGTAAGCAATTACGAATGTACATCAACTCTGTCACAGTATTTTCCCTAACAATTTCCTTTTTTTTGCAGGCACATGATCGTTTTCTAGTCTGCATAAGGAAAGTATATCCATGCGTACTTCCTCCTCAACAATAGTAAAATAGGATAAAAGATACTTTCTGATCGACCTCATCCTCGATGATGTTATATTTTTAACACCACTGTCAGTATTTGGGAAATTATCAGATAATGGTAATTTATTGGATTGTTTTAACACAAAATTTTTTTCGATAACTTGAAAATTATTTCCCAATTCATTTAAATCTGGCCAACTTAATCTAACAAGGCTTTTAGCCTATTATAGATTTTTGTGGGCTTGCTTGATCCAGTATTTTCCGTAACATATGGCTCTAAAGTAACATTTGCGCAAGGATATGATTTAAATTTATGTATTAAATGTTTTAACACTTAATAGTAGACTTTTGTATCTATAAAAGACATATCTACAACTTCTAATAAAGCTTTCTAATCAAATGATTTTCTTATTTCGATTGTATTGGCAGCAAAACAGTTTAGAATTGAACATATTTGGTCAAGATAATATTTTATCTTGACTACTGTACTTTCTTATTTTGCCAGACATTAAAATATGTTTTCTGTATATTGTTATCATGGATTTATATGCCGCATTTATTGTATATACTTGTTTGACATAATTGAATAAGTTGCATAACTTATTAATCTGATATTGTGATTCTCCTAACACATAAACCATAGTATTCTCCTCAGTAACAAATTGGAACATAGATAGGGATTTTCCATTATATTCACCCTTTTTCAGCACCACTTTACAGTCTTCCATTTATTTCAACACTACAACTAGATTCTCTTAGTTTTTCTTAATTTAAGAACAATATAGATTGGCAAAGTACTATTAAAAATACTCGGTAAGTTGATCTTTATTGTATATGGATAAAAATTTGAGATTGGAGAATCCTTATTAAGGGGCTTGTTGATTTCAATGAGATCGATTAAAGACTCACACTTACACTTGAATCTTTTTATAGATACTTTTTCAAGGTCAAACATAGCAAAAGCCAAAATATTTTCCATACTTGCTTCAGAGCCAATATTAGATACAAGTTTTGCATTTTTTTACTGTGTTAATTTGACCTGCAGTAGCTGAGGATAATTTCTCAAAAGATAGTAGCGTAAACGACTGCTCTTCGCAATCGATACTTGTGCAGTTTATGCACCAGCAAATAAAATAATGATGAAGGAGTGATAATCTAGCAAATAAAGTACCAAATGACGATGATTTCATGGCAATAATTCGAGATGGTGTGTTTGTAAGCTTTGATATACTCATATAAGGACGTTAAACATTTTTTTTATGATGATTAGGACCAAATCAAAGCTCTTAACAATCAGTTTTTTTATTTATGAGCGAGTATCTATACTTACGTTGCCTTTAAGACTACGTAACAAAAAAACAAGCTACAATATCTGCAAAGTTTATGCTTGTTCCTAGATCATAAATGTAAAGATTTATAGGATTTGAGAATTATTTTTTTTATACTGTTAAAAGGAAAAAAAGTTTTCATTTGATTAAAATTTTGTTCAATTTCTTTTTTTCTAAATCGACTTTAGGCACAAAAAATACGAAAAATAAATCTTTCAAAGCATGCTAGCTATAATAGTAGGAGTCGCCTGTAGTTAAGAAAACCATGATAAAAAGTCTACAGCCTTAAATTTTTTTTTACAGAATGTATGTCTACAGGAAGGGTTCTACTATTCACAAGGTTTTTTTTTCTAATTAAACGTGAAATCGTCAGCCTAAGATCAAATTCTTGAAAAAAAAAACAAAAAAGATCAAAACGGGAAAAGTGATAAAAAACTGTGTTTGGCTTTATAAGGTATATGATATAGCATCTAGTTTGAACTTATTATAATAATCCAAAGCATTCCTTCGTAAAAGAAGCTGACACTAGTCTGTAATTTTTTTTATAATGGAAGTTTGTTTAGTACATCATCACACTAAGAATATGACAAATTTTTAAAAAGATTTTTTATTGTGAAATTTGATTCTTTTAATTTGTTAATCTATTTTTGACCAAATTGAGCGTAAAAAGGTTCACAATGTAAATTACTTGGCGATTTTTAATTCTACGATACACGGTTTTTGGATTATTCTAGCTTGGAAAGACAGCTTTTTAGTCTATAAAGCAGCACGATTGTTGATTAATTAAAAAAGATGTTGTTTCTATGAAGATAAATATCTGAAAGGCCTTATATTTTTTAACAGTCATTTTACACCTTGTCTACAAGGATTGTTAAGATCGCACAGATGATTTTAGATATAAGAGACAAGTGTTAGAAAAAATTAACTCGAGCAGGCCTAGAATCATCATTAAAAGTTATATAAGCGTCTATATGTACTAAATAAAGCAAATCCGTGAATCATCAACAATTTGTTAAGAATAAATGGATAATAATTATGGATTAATGTCGGGGTCGTAATATATAGTTAATGAACGACTACCATGGCGAACACAAGAAATTGAAAAGCAACAAGAGTATATTGAGGTCAATAGGCCAGATTATCATCACTATCAGTCCGGAGGATCAAGTCTAGGATGCAAACGCAAGGAGGATGCAAGAACCTAGTATAAGGCCCGAAATAGAATATGTGTCAAAAACAGGAGGAGTGATCTAGAACTAGAAGGGCTCAAAAGGTGTTGGGCACGTTTTAAACCCCCTAAACGTGAAAAAAAAAAAAACAGCATGAACAAGAGTGCATTCATTCTGTCAGCCGTTAATGCAAGTTACTGTTACTGTAAGTTATCGCATTGGTATAAACAGTATCTACTTAACTACATTATTAAAACACAACATGGACTTCAGAAAACAAAAATTAAACAAGG
>JAAAKD020112271.1:0-11032 GCA_010014825.2 Danaus melanippus | reverse complement strand
TGTGCTCGATATTGCTTTAACGTTCCACCACGCTCGCATGTCACCCCATTTCTGAACTCTGCAAAAATGTTAAAGATGGACTATCGTAGACAGCTACACTTTGCCACTTTATTGTTTGGTATAGTAAAGTACAAAATGCCTCGATACCTTTACTATAAATTAAAGTGGGCAAGTGAGCAAAGACTAACTCACGAAACACGAGCCTCGTCCTATTTGCTGATCATGCCATCACATAGGACTGCTGCCTTTCGAGGTAGTTTTATTTACACTGCGATGAAGTGCTGGAATAACTTGCCTCCACCTCTTCGTAACCTAAAAAAAATTAATACTTTAAGAAACAAATTGAAACTGTATTTAATGGATATTCAATTACAATCACAATAAACATATATATTTACATACTATGTCGTTTAGCACTTTGTCGTGTGTAAGGCTTACCTGACTGTAATGGCTCGTAGGCAAGCTGGCGGTGCTCCGGTACTCGCAACAACTAGAGCATCGTTGCTTAATCGCGTTGGTTGTGGATCGTGATGTGTTCTTTGATAACATTGAAGTTTTGATTTAACCTTGCTTTAAACCACGAGTCTATATAATAAAAAATACAGTTAGAAAAATATCGTTTTATATAATACTGTATTACATCGATTATATTAATATTTACATATAATTTAGAAATATCATGTTGAACTTACCTTCCGAAATACTTGCTTCTATTCTATTTATTTATTATACAATTTATCGTTGGATTAAAATATTGTATATAAAATTTAAACCCTCTAATGTGCGATAAATTGTAATAATTATATTAAATTCTTTATATTCTTATACTTATATTTAGGTAATTATTATGAAATTATATGCACATATATCTCCTCTATTTTAATTCTTATAATTATATCACATATTTCACTTCCTGCGACGCGACGTACGTGGTTATTGGCCACAGAATATCAGCGTTGAAACTCATTACTACTATGATTTTCAACATATGTATATGCTGAGTGGCTTGCCAATTTGGGCATCACAAATTGTTTTGTTTAATTTTCATCATATTTTTTTGCTTGTATTCTTTATCTTCATATGTTTTGTTATATATATGCGTTCTTATATTGTTTGCATAAGATGTGTATCCAAATAAAGAATTTTTTGCTTTGATTTGATTAGATTTGAAAAGAAACAAAGAATTAAAAACAAACTATTTTGAATAACCCGTTAAATAAGAAATGTATTGTACGTATACATATATGTATATTTTTTCCACTTACCCCCACATGCGAGTAAATAACCAAGACTGTATAAGAATTCATAAAACAAAAAAATATATAGGGTGGCAACCGGAGGTTGCAGGTAAATTACAAAACATACTTATATGTATATTATAATAAGAATTACATATTAAAACTTATGATAGCAATGACATTCTAAAGCTTGTTTGGTGGCAGGAATCTTCTGGTTCACACGGCTTGGTGTTCGATCCGCGGAGTCAGCGGCGTCACTCGTTATATGATATTTTACCCATACAACGATGTCGCCCGGCGATGTTCATGAATTTTTTTCATATGCAGCGCGTACGTAACAAAAAGAAAATCAATTTTATTGATATTGATATCTCATCTTTTAAAAATGTTTTGTGATTTTCGAAATCAGTCACAATCAACGCTAGTACTATGGAAATCTTAAATTAAATAAAAACTATTTTATTATATTGTCATAAAGCTCTAACTCCATAAGTGTACACCAAGTGTAACCCAGAATGTGTGATTAAGACAAATATTTATTTGCTTTTGGTTTTTATGACATTGCGATGGTATATGTTCTCTTTGAGATTAAAAAATTTTAAACAATATTTTTGTACTTTCATGAAATAAATAAAGGTCTTCTTAAAAGTATTTAAAGTATACAATAAGAAAATTGCTTGTGGAATAGATTTTAGTTACAATTTATGAAATTGAAAATATAGACCAAATTTTAACAATATAAATAAAATCTCAAACCTCCTTAACAAGGATTGTAAGGATTGCATGTACGAAATATAATTCAGCCACATATGTACGTGTAATCGTGGTTATTGTACAATTTGCATCTTTTAGCAGTAAACATTTCCAACGTGGGTAATGCCACAAAACTAATTAAAGCTGAACCAGGAAATATATCTAAAAAATCAATGATTTCCCATTTACTAAGTAAAAAACGCATTCCTTCATCAATTAACCTAAAAGGACAAATGAACAACATTGAATATTATTATAACATTTGAATCGTATCGGTAACGTCTCTATGATACTTTAAAGACGGATAAAAATATTGCAATAAAGATAAACGCTTATTCCTATTAAGGTAATAGTCCTAACGAGAGAGTAGTTTTGACAGATGCTTTCTGTAACACTTGAATCTAGGACTCTTGTGTCGGTTACTATTACATTAATATATACATTCGTGTAAACATTATTTTCTCGATTAATTTATAGGTCAACAATTCCAAAGAGAATGATAATGTATTGCATTTTTATTGTTAAACACGAAGATGTACCTACTTACTTAATTTTAATTTGCGTTACCCAAAGGATTGCAAGTGCAGCGGTTAATAAATTGATAACACTTTTTGTTCCAATTGCTATAATCGACGACAGTTCATAGCGTTAAGGTCTGTGAGAATTAAATTATTTATTATTATTTATTTATTTATTCATTTTCAACCTCTACGTACAATCATCCCCATCATGCAATTGATCAGATTATAATCTAATGTGCGTATAATAATTATTAATAATGTGCGTATAATAATTATTATACGCACATTATTTAAAAGAAGCGGCACGTGAATGCTACCAATATATATTATTTTTTATACTTTTTTTATACTTTTCACCGACGAAAAGCGGAATAAAAATTCTTGTTATTATGTAAGCTTTGCAACCCAATAAATATTCATAATACTTGAGTAAATCTCTATTTAGTATCTTATAAAACATCGAAGGCTGATCATATTTACGTTTAGAAATACGTTTCCCCACGGAATTCAAAATTGTAAGTGGACATTAGACAACGTATGCATAAATGTAACAGCAGTAAACGTAGCGCGAAATTTCGAGGCTCAATACTGAATAACCTATGTCACTCAAGCTATAACAGCGGCATATGCTACGGCTTCCACCAATTAAAAATGAAGTGACGAATAGTGTAAACGATAAATAAGTTCTGAAGAACTTGAAGACATTTGTTAAGTAATTAACATAAAAGGTACTAATAACCTTGAACGTACTGATTACTTTTTACAAACACCCTGAAACGCACATTTATGTATTCACAATTAATAAGTGAGCTAACAAAGCTATCAAAGAATTTCTTCATACAAATAACAAAGTTATGTTTGCATGGTGTTAACTTTGAAATCTAGAAATGAAATTGTTTTATTCATTTATTGTACTGTTTGGTAAATTTCTTTTTATATATATTTTTTAAAAAATCTATAAAGATATATCGTTCAAGAAGTATAAAACCATCTTACTTTTATTAAAAAATAAAAAATTTAAACACATGTTCTAATTTACACTGACACTGTTATTTCTTGTCAATTTTGTTCATATTTCTTTATATGCTTTTATATTTATTTTTAATATTTTAGAATAGTGGTTTTATGTAATAATGGAGCAAGGGGATCTCAAAAAACTGGTTTTTATATTTATTTTAAAAATCACCTTCCACTATACATAGTTACAGTTCACGTAGTCATAGCTAAATATAACGAAATTATGATTTAACTTTCATTGTCTTCTTATGTAAAAAATTTCTGTAAAGTAACCGAAATATTGGGTAAAACGTAATAATACCGTAAAACGTAATCGTATAGTATATCCAAGATTTATAGTTTTCTTCGTAGCTTAACCACCAACAGTAGGTATGTATACATTATTGATACGAATAAAATTTTTACCACTTGTCAACAGGATTATAGATAGATGTTTTTTTAATCAATCTTGAATTTTTTTTTTAACTTTTATGAGTTATAAGATAAGAACCAGAATCTTAAAGGATGTTGGGTAGCGTACATTTCTGTAAAGAGTAGATTTAACATTTTTGAAATAAGTGATTTTAAGAGTGATTCTGTTTACCATGGGTAGGCTTCATGCAGACTTATATGTATTTCAAGGATGGATAAAAAAATAATGCATCACTAATTGTTTATCCAATTCCTATATTATGGAATTCAAATCAGGTTCATTACGAAATGATAAAATTCGGATACGATGTAGGTATAATATGTATAATAATGTTTGTGGTCAAAGTTAACGCGACGTAAGTGACCCAACCGCCAAACATTTTTTAATATATGAAGAAAAAAAAGAGGATAGCTACGTATAATTCTATATCAATCAATTAATATTCACAATATTTTCTTCTAGTCAGAAGAAACCACAATTAAAAAAGTGGGAAAAGACAATTTTTCATCCTTAACTGGATATTTCAATGAGAGCAAAAAAAGGATTGATATAGTTTTAGTCTTTAAAGATGATGGAAAGGATGAGAAGAAACAGATGCGTTTAAATTTTTTAATGAATGCTCTTCAAGTTGGTTTAGAAGCTGAAGTGGAATCAGGAAAAGTAAAAAATAAAAATATTATTATCTTGTTTGTAAGTAGCATTAAATCACATAATAAAAACAAATGCTGTTTTAGATGGCCGAACATCGAAATTTAGTGTTCGTTAAACTTCATGCTCCCGATGAGATTATTGAACAATACGGATTGTATTTCAATGAAAAACGTTTATTTAGGGATAGTCATTTAGAGTTTATTAATCCTATATTCAACATTTTTGGCACGAAAAATGAAAGGGAGCTTCTTAAAATAGTCAGGTAAGTAAAAAGAAAAAACAGGCGTTAGGGCTAAAGTGATGTCAAGTCAAAAGATCCGAGGCAGAGGAAAATCTGAAGTGTAAGAAGTACAGCCCTAAAATAATGCTATAACTTTGTATAGCGATGGTTCGATCGATATGTTGCCACTTGGATTATTAAAGTTGCATATACTATCGGTAATAATCGTTTTATACAAAAATACTCTGTAATAAGGTAATATGAAGATTTTAATTATTTATTATAAAAAAGTAAGGGTACATCTATAATATTGTGGAAGATTTTTATTATTGGTTTTTACTCTGATATCATATTTACAGGTTAAATCATAACATAAACTCTTCCTTGTAATTAATTATAAGTGTCTTTATGGTATCGTTGTTGTACAGAAAACTATTTGTGGGTATTCAAACTTGGCAAAGTTTCTTTTTACGTACAAAATACATTCTTTTACTAAAGAACTCTTTCAACATATTAAAAGTCTAAGTTAATAGTATTGTTGATGACAGAACTCAGTATCCCGGACCAGACAATTACTCCACATTGGAACGCAGCACCATTGTGTATAAATTATTACTTGAGCTGCCATTCGCTGATAATATGAATCATTACGGAATAAATAAGTAAGTATGTGGCATAATCATTTTTAGCGATTAATTATCACATACTATGGTTTGATTAGTATTTTAGGATATTCGTTATAGTGTACTGTATAGGATCCCCATATAATACGACCTTCACCGAGCTAAATATATGGTGAAACATATTTCATGTTCAATTTAACATGTTAATAATATATTGCATATGGGTTGTCTAATAAATGTCAGTCCAGGATATGACTTATCAATTATTAAAATAAGATTTTTTTAATATTATAATATAATATATGTCGGAGAATAAGCGAATCAGTTGTTTTAAAAAGAGTGATGTCAGAATAACTGACGTCATCAATGACTTTATTCTAACTTTATTCTTTATTATCATACGTGAGTTATTAAAGTTCTTGAGAAACCGAAAATATAAACTATTTCTCATTTCAGATTAATACAAAAAAACATGTTTCTGGACGCATTTGCTCTTCACGATGGTCCATATTTTATAAAACAAAAATCTAAGTTGCTCACAACAAATTTACGACAGGTAAAGTACTATAATGATGGTACTAGGAATATGCATTGTCTTATATAGTAGGATATAACTATAAATATATGTGTATATTCGTTATTATTATATGTTGGGATTATGGAGATGTGACGATGTGTTCTTTATAATGATTGAAGATATTATTATTAAAAGATTTTCTTTATTTAAGTACAGTTATTGAAGTGTGTCTTAACATCATTAAGAATCAAAAAGAACTAACTGCTAACAAACATATTTCTAAAGTTGACCTTTTTAGATTATGTAAAACTTAGTGTTTCTTATGCAGTCTATACAACACTTGAATTGTACCCTTTTTATGGCTCCTAGTTCGAGTACTTCAAAGTGTCTTTCTCCGAATTAAAAAACTCATTCAATTGTAAAACTGTGTTTATCAAGTGTTACTTAAGAAGGACAACTATTATGTACTTTAAAAACATTTATAATAAAATATATTAAAAGAGAATGCTGTTGTAGACAAACTCAATCTTTCAACGCTATACAAAATTCCGAAACCTGTTTTCTCAATTGTTAGGAATAAAAATCCTAACTTAAGTACTTATTAGTATTAATATATTTTATTGCTACTTCTTTTGTACATGGACAAATCATACAATATAGAGAAGTACCACCCAATCATAATCACCATCATCATCGTCTTCTTTACTTAGAAAATACTGGAAAACTATATTGGGAATTAGATTTTGCAAAAAGGGGAAAATAAAACCCATTAAATAGATTACTGCAATGCAATCTAAACATCGAAAAAAATAAGAAACTAGCAAAGCATGAAATTAAAAGTGAAAGCTCACTTAATACTTTTTACTTCTGTCACTGGGCAAATGAAACGAAAGTTTGTACCGGGCACGTCATCTTGATTTTCTGTAGACAGTAAATATCCGCAGTCGAGATCCCTATATACGATAATAGTCTAATTATTATAACTAAACTCTAGATGAATAGAATTATATTAGGATCGAGATGACGCTGCCAAAACAAAGTAAAATTGGTCGTTAAAAGTAAATTATATAAATTAGAAAAATAAAGTAAAACCATCCATAAAATACTTTTTTGTTATATGTTAATATTTACTAATAACGTTGTCGCTGTTCACTCAAATATTATTTAGTTCATAAAAATAAAATTAAAAATTTCTAAATATGATTATTTGCTGTGCATATTCACTGGTTTCTCAAGAGGTTGAAACTGTCGCTTCTTGATTTCCGTTTATTGTTCGATTTAACGTTAAATTTAACAATGCGTCGTCAACTTTTCATTGTGAGACGAAAATATTTTGGCAGACATTTATATTTTTGAATGTCCATTGGTAAATGTCTTGTTTGGATTCAACAGAGTTTGATGAAACTGGATCTTAGATTTTAAGCTTAAATGAAAGATTACCAAATCATTCGTTATTGTTAGCAAACAACCAAATTAAAGTAACTACGTTTAACATGACATGTTTGCTGTGATGTACCACTTTATCCCTTAATCTTACATATCCCTCGACACGTCACTTGTTAGCTAATGCCATCAAATTTTCTTAGTCGTTGATTACATAGATTTTTCATACAAAAAACATTCTTTTCAGTTTCCTAGGTGTAACCTGTCAAAATGGTGTTGTCAATAAATTGTTTTATATATAATTTTGTTATAAATATAGGCAAAATTTGTGTTCAAATAATAAGAGATGATAAGAGAACTTAATTTTGCAATGTCATAGAAAAGTCGGAGGCAAAATCATTATATGAAAAAGAATTTTTTATTTACCTTTTTAATAAATACAAGGAAATAGTGAAAACTGACAAAATCGAATCCGATACTATGACTACATAAAAGTAGGTGTGCGATCGGAGAATTTAAGTTTTGGCAATAGATTAACAGTCCGTTAGCCATTTGACGGACCTTTAGAGCAGGAATTAATATTAATGTCTTGTTAAGACATTTAAACAGACGTTCGATAGGTACATCAAATGCCTTAATAAGATATCATTTAATAAGTGAAACTGGGTCTAAACATGTTAACTCGAAATTATAATTTACCTTATTTAGACAGTAATACAGCCAGCAGCTAACTCGGACGTAGTTTAGATCGATCCACTTTCACAATAAACCTTTAATTCTTTATTGATGTGACTTCCGGAAAACATACAGCATTGTTGTGAAGAAGCAGTCGTATACTTAGTTTTTTACTCTGTGGTCGATTGCTACCATAGACAACTTCGTTTACCGATTGCCCATCAGATGGAGCCAGTGTGCCAGCAAGTGGTGGGAACCCACCATATTTCTTCATAGCGTTGTGTACTTTCGCCACGAGTGGTCGAAATTTATAAAAATCGGATAAATCCTTTTTACTTAAAAAAAAAACAAAAAAACAAAACCTTACTGCATTCTTTAAAGTCATTCAGAATTTATAAATTGGTATAAATATTCTGTGTTTTTCGTGAAGTTTCGTGGAACCGTAACGAATTGAACATTTCCGTGCCGTCGAGTGTTTTTTCAAATAATGGATAGTGATCCGGGTGAAAACGCTGGCACCAGCGACTCGCATTTGCTTAATTTGGACGGCGTGCCTACCGGAGAACATCAGTGCCGCGAGGATGAGGAGTCTTCGAGTTCAAGCGGTTCCAACGACGAAGACGACAACGAGGGTACTCCTAATAAAAAGCGACGGATGGGATCCCAGGTAACCGTCGATCCAAGGATCGATGCGTTATATAACCAGGTCAGTTTTCTTACCAATTTAATAATGCATCAACATTGGGAGCCTGACAGTAACAAATCCAATAACGGGAACTCTGACCCAATAAACAATAATGGCGGCTCTTTTCTATCTAACCCTACGGCGTCAACAACAAAAACCCTTGAACTAGGCACATATAAAACTGATTTTGATGAGAAAAAATGCTTGAAGCCCGCTGACGGGAAAAGGTTAAAACAACTCATAGAGCTGCAACACTTTAGCACTCCTTTTTGGCAACACGTGCGCTACAATAAAGCATTGGCTGAGGTCACCGCATCTCCCGGATTTTGAAACCTTAAAATCAATGACGAGTTGTGCTGCCTCAACAAAGGCAAAGACTTTTTGGCCCCTACCGAGCTAGTTATTGCGGGATTAACCAATGCCTTACTGTACCAAAAGGAGTTGTTACAATCAGGCCTACAAGATATAAAAAACTCGGCGGCTAAAAATCCAAGCGAACTAAATAGTGATAATTTATTTAATAAAATTAGTGCTACGTTCGGCGAATCCTCCGCTTCCTATAAAAATTCCGAATGCACACTACAAATTGTCTGCGGCAAGAGAGCTGAATGTGTAGAGACTAGACGGTCACGACTCATATCGGAAATACCAAATAAAAGCATTCAAACTGCTCTTCAAAACATTCCACCCAGCGAGGAATTCCTTTTCGACAAAGTCCAACTACGGGCATTTATTCAGTCCCTCGGAGGGTCGCACCATTGGTTGACACAATCACAAACTTTCAAATTAAAAGACAGACCTAGTTTGAAAAGGAAACTCGGTGAACCTTCTTCATCTAGAAGTTATAATCATACGAAGACTAATAATTATACTTATCAAAACTCAGACAAGAAATTTCAAAATAAACTTAATTACAAGGGCAAGGTTGACAACAGCAAACAAACAAAAAACTATACATTTCGTAACAAAGATAAGATAAAATGACTATCCGACGCAACCATTCACAGGGGGTCAACTGGCTCAGTTCCAGGACAAATGGCAAGCTTTCAAAGCAAACAAATTTATCATGACGGCAATCACACGGTCTCGAATACCTCTATTCAAAAAAACTCCTCTACTCTGGCCTACAAAAATAATCATGAATCGATTTGCAACAAAAACTTGTCCTGCAATATCTCGAGTGTTTTCAGAACTCCTGGATCAGCAGATTCTTCAGGAAGTCGCGGTAAAATCCCCGAGTTTCATCTCCAAAGTTTTTTTGCGGAAGAAAAACGACGGATCGATGCGGCCAATAGTCGATCTCCGGGAACTGAACAAATATGTAAAAGCCAAACATTTTCGCTTAATTTCTCACACAGATGTGCCAGACTTTCTTCAACTTGGAGACTGGATGACAAAAATCGACATTTCGCAGGCTTACTTTCATGTTCCGATTGCAAAATCACACAGACCATTCCTCAGAATTAGTCATCAAAGTCGTCTCTACAAGATGACGTGCCTTTCTTTCGGTCTAGCTTCTGCTCCGCACCTCTTCTCTGCCATAACATGCTGGGTCGCAGAGACCCTGCGTGCGAAAGATTGTCGAGTGCTAGTCTACCTAGACGACTTTCTTCTGGTGCACCAAGACCGAACCAAGTTAAGTCTTCAGGCTGCGGAAGCCGTAAGACACTTGGAACAGTTGGGCTGGAAAGTGAATTTCCAGAAATCTGTCTTAACGCCCACACAAGACTTAGAATACCTAGGGATACGATGGATAACAGCCAAGAACAAAATGGCCTTACCAAGCAAGAAAATAGAAGACATCAACAGAAACTTAGAAAAAATCACTCAAAGGACTCACATGAACTTACGACAGTTGCAAACGATCTTGGGACAGCTAAACTTTGCCAACTTTGTCATTCCACGAGGCAGACTACATTGTTGCAAATCCCAAATCTTCCTGCGACAGTTCGACCAGAGATTCCCCCGAAAAATACAACGTATCCCTCAGGATGTTCAACGAGAGTTGGTATGGTGGCACGAAGCCACTCTCCACTCGTCACCAATACACAAGAAACCAGCAACCCACTTCCTGGCGACGGACGCCTCGGATACGGGTTGGGGCGCTCAGCTGAACGGAAAAGTCATGTCAGGGAGCTGGTTACCCCACCAAAGAAGATGGCACAGCAACATGAAAGAGTTATTTGCAGTGTTCGCAGCGATAAAAAAGGAACTCGAAAACACTGGTCAAATCGCATGTTCTCATTCAGTCCGACAACCGAACATTGATCGCGTATATCCGAAAAGAAGGCGGAACCAAATCTCTAGCGCTTCTGAATCTGACATTCAAACTTCTCC
>JAAAKD020112175.1:0-35519 GCA_010014825.2 Danaus melanippus | reverse complement strand
ACATATTCTTTATTCTCTTCTCTGCGACCACCAGCACCTTCAATTATATCTGCTATAAATTGCGGTACTTTGACTTTTTTCTGTTCGTCTAGTAGTATCACGTGCGACAACGAATCATAAACGCCTTTTTCATAACCGTTGTCATAGTCCATGCTTTCTGTCCTACTTTCTAAATTCTCTGATTTGTTTATGATTTCTTGTTTATTCAACGCTGTTCCTCCTGTTTTCCGAAATATCTATACTGTATTTCTCTTGTAAAAGAATGTTTTTCTTTAAAATCCATTACTTTCCACCTTCCAAAACCTTAAATGTACTTTTTCGCTCATCTTTCAACGCTTTATTTATCTCATGCTGAGTCCATGGAAAAATCATTCTAATTGTGTATTCAACAAATAACTCAACAAATTCATAATGAATATCATTAATCGAAACCACTTCATAAGCTATTTTCTTATCCACAATTATAATATCGCCGACTTTTGACATTCTTTTACTGTCTTTACTTTGGTCATAACGACCAATTATCTGAGCTTGTTTTTTATATTCATTGTAATTAGTTATTACTCCTGCTTTTTGGACCAATATTCTTACTTCTAACATTATAGATTTGCTAAAATAAAGTTTTTTTATTTCAAGTATGCGGATAATAATATACTTATCACCCGCATACTCAATAGAATCACCAATTCTAATCTTTTCATTGAATCCTTCTTTGTATACTTTTAGAGTAGTCAGCAATGATAATACCTCCTATTTCCATGTATTAAAAAACGACTTCCTCCGCAATTTGTTGGGCAGTTTTAGTGCCATCTGCCTTATCTGGCAAGATTATTCAATCAATCCACTCACAAACTAATTCTGGGCAATATTGAACGCATACTAATTTATCCATTCCACTTTCTCCTGCTCTAAAAACCACTCAATGAACATCTGAATAACTTCTGCTTCCTCAACCCTTGATAAAGAGTAGAACGCTTCTTCCGTTTTAGGGTCTTCATCTGGATAATACATCATGTTTTCTTCTACTGAATATGCTCTAAATTTTGGAATCATCTTTTTCACTCGCTTTCTTAAATTACAACATTAAATCACCAAGAAAAGCTTTTTTCATTTCTTTATATATGGTTAGTTCATTTTATGCATTTGATATTTCATAATTTCACCTTTTTATTTCTTTTTTTGGAACCGTATGTTTCAAATACTTTTTTAATTGCTTAAAACCTCTCCCTCGGTCTTGTGACATTCTAAATACCCATTGTAAATCTTTTAAAGTCATATCAGCGACACCACAAGGCGTTTTTATCGTGTACTGGTGATAAGTATCGAAATAAGTGAATGGATAACCACACGACCTTAGAAAACGTTCTACGACTATTCTTTTTTTTATTATATTTTTCATTGCTGGTTACTCCTTAAAAATACATAAATGAGGTATCGCCGTTTAATTGCCCAATCATTTCTAATAATTCAGCTTCGGCTTTTTTTATTTCTATATTCGTCTTTTGTATTTCTGCATAAACTTTTTTCAAGTCTATCTCTTTTTCAGGTTCGAACGTATCTACGTATCTCGGAATATTTAAATTGTAGTCATTTTCTTGAATTTCTTTATAATCAACCAACTGGCTATATTTTTCTTTTATTTCTCTTTTTTTCACTGTATCAAGTATTTTTTTTCTATTTTCAGCAGTTAGAAAATTTTGGTTTTTACCTTTTTCATATTCTTTTGATGAATCAATAAACAAAATTTTTTCATCTTGCTTATTGTCTTTTTTGAATATCAAAATACATACTGGAATTTTAGCACCAAAGAATAACCCCTCAGGTAGCCCTATGACTGTTTTCAATAGTCCTCTTTTTATAATTTCTTTCCTTATGACACTTTCCTTACCACCTCTGAATAGTACACCATGAGGTGCGATTACAACCATTTCGCCATTTTCTTTCAAGTTATCTAATGCCTTCGTTATAAACAGCCAATCGCCTTTGCTCATTTTGTTTTCAATGTTTAGGCTCTTCGTTATGGTTATTTCTTTTGTTGTTTCTACTTTTTGCGAAAATGGATAGTTCAAGATAATTCGTTCATATGTTTTCATATTTTCAAACATATTGAAATTAGTAATTGTTTCGGTTTTTGCATTTCTTATCATGGCATTCAATATCAGAAAATTATAAGCGTCTTCATCTAACTCGTTTGCATGCACCTGTTTGCTTTCTGTCATGGCTTTACATAGCAATGCCCCTGTTCCTGCACACGGGTCGTAAACCTCCTTAAAATCGCCTAGAAAGTCATATGCAAGTAAAGCAAGCCCGTGAGGTGTGAAATCTTGTTTTTTTGTTTTTCGTTCAGACAATTCCATTTCAAAAAAATCGGAAAATGAATCTTTTGATAAGTCTTGACCTGTTTTAATGTAAGCATTAAAAAAATCGTTGAAAGCTTTTTCATTTTCCAATAACTCGAAAATTTTGGTTTTTATTTTTTTCGGGCTTTCCGTTCCAAAATATTTTTTTAATTCCATTTTTTCCTCCGTTGAAAAAAAGCCTCCTAAGTAAGAGGCATTCTTTTAAAATTATTTTTTTCTAAAATCTTATCGGTTGTGTTTGATAAGTATGTTTTATTTTCTGGAATTATGATAGTTGCGACTTTAGCAAGTCCTGCTTTGTTGTTGTCTAGTGTAAAAATGTTGTGGTCGCTTCCTCTTGTGTTGCCCTCCCAGTCTGCACAAGTGTAGTAGATTTCATCTAGTTCTAACATTGCTTTTTTGTAGTCTTTTGTTTCTTTGATTTCTCCATCGTTTAGTAGTTCTGCTATTATGATTTTTAGTTCTTCTTTTGTCATGTTTGTTTTTCCTTTCCCTTACTATAATATTATTATAACACGGAAAGCTAAAAAAGTAAAGCTTTTTTTAAAAAAAATATAGTTTTTTCTATAAATTTATTTCTATACTAACAGTTTCGTCTGAATTCATAAATTGGTTTTCAAACAATTTATTTTTATTTTTCAACATGCGAACTTCTTCTTCAAGTTTATTTTTTTGAATGTCGTTATCTTCTAAACGAATTGTTTTATATAATGCGTTTAACTCTCTTGTTGCGTTGATTATTGCACTATTCACCGTGCTTTCTGTTGTTATGTTGTTCATCTCGGCACGTAACAAGTCGTTTTTGTTTTTCTTAATAACTGCAAGTAATGTCTCTTCCGCTTCTTTATAGTTCCATTTTAAGGTGTCTTTGCATTCTTGTACTCTCGTTTCAGCCCAATAATTAATACGCTTTTTTATTTTTTCGTTATTTGATAATCTGTACGCTGGTTTATAATCCGTGTTTTTTGAATGTTTAATCTTATAAATTTTCAAATAAGCTTCTTTATAACTCAGTTTATTAAATCCAACCTCAAAAGCGAACCCTTCCTGCTTCATTGTTAACTGCTTATTTTTTGTTATTTTATTTTTTCTTTCCGTCATTGTTCTTCACCAATTTTCTAAGAAATTCATTTCTGAATAGTTCGCTACGATTGTCATACATTTTTTCTTTAGTTAGTTCGTTGATTAGTTTTAGTTCATCATTTGTCAGCATGAAAGTAACGCGATTATCTCTTAATCTTTTAACACTTATTTTTTTATCCATTTTGGTGGTCCTCCTTAAATGCCCTTATTTTCAATTCTAAGGCGTTTGTTTTATTTTTTGATATATTATGCCTGAACGTATTTAAAATTCGTTAGAAACGATTTTAGGACTGTTTAAGCACGTTTTATTCTTACGTTCGATTTCGTTTGTAGCATTTAGCACTTTTTTATTATTTTTATTACAAAAAGGGCAAGGTTCCGAAATTACATTTCCGTATTTATCCATGTCCCACAAAATCATTTCATCACGGCAATGTATACAATTTAAACGGTTCATTCTCAAGCTCCTTTCTAAAATCTGTTATAAAGATATTATAATGCTTTTAGTTACAAAAGTCAAAATTTACTTTTTTTGGCAAAAATATAAAAATATAAGAATTTGCCCCTAAAAATATATAAAAAAAAATAAATATAAATAGTATATATTTTTATTATTTTAATATATTATATATAAATCTATATTTACCAAGGGTCCAAGTCGTTTTAGAAATTCTTTTAGAAATCGATAAAATTAAAATAATTCACGATTTTGTTTGCATATTATTGTAAAAGTGTTATAATAAAAACAAGAAAACTATATTTTTTTATAAAAACCAATGAAATTTTTAAGGCTTTTATTTTAGAAATATAATTTTCTATAACGAAAAAATTGATATTTCTATAAAAAACAAGAAAAGGCGGGTTTTTAAATGTTAACAGAAAATGTTGTAAAAAGTTTTGAATACGAAAATTCTTACGATGTATTCAAGAATATATTTAGATGTTTAGACTTTGAAAAAATAAATAAAACAAGTTACAAGTCTTTAATTTTGAAAGAGTTTGAAAAAGCATGTTTGTCAATTAATTACGAAGAGGAACTAAAACCAAGAATGGCGAAAAAAGTAAATGCTTTTAGAGTAATCAACGATAATCTACACAAGTGTTATGTAGAAGTTGTCCCAGAAACGGACGGCAATATTATTTACAAAAAAGAGAAATATCACTTGAATATAGCTTACGATGATTTTTTTCCAAAGAAACAAATGGAAAGCACTGGAGCCTTAGAACTGTTTTATTATTTAAAATTAAAAAGAATAGACAGAACAACAAAAACGATTTATAACCTTGAATTTTCAAGATACGGAATAAAAGTGTTGGATAACGGAAATACTCAAAAGCCCATAGATAATAAAAAAATGGAGGTAGTAGAAAAGATAGTAAAACATTATTCCCAACTGTACACGGCAAAAGATAAAGAGGTAAAAGAATTAGTTTTCTTTGATTTAATCGAGTTATTAAGGACACGACCAAGAGACAAGGCGTTATGGTTTAATCTAGGCGGAGGTTTTGGGAAAGATGTTTTAATTACTTTTTTAGCTAGATTTTGGAATGCAAGGGTATTTACTAAAGATATAAACGACAGCATGAGTAATGCCCCTAGAGTAAGAGAAGAAAGGGAAATAGATAGGACAAATGCCGAAATATGGAACAGACCCGAACTAAGACAAGATGCAACACGTAAAGAGATAGAAGAACGTGTACAATCAATAAAGACACACACAGGAAGGACAAGCGATATATTAGAGATAAGTGGAGATATTCGAGTGAACAGCGCTTTCACTATAGAAACAACGAACGCAGATTTACAATTAAGGAACGAAATGGACGTAGTAAGAAGGTTTATTATATTCAAATTAGAAGCAGATATGTTATTAAATTCCATAACTAGTGACCAAGTAGAAAAGTTTATTTCAGGGTATTACAACAATGAAATTGAATTTTTATATTATATGTATTGTATAAATGAAACTAATAAAGGATACCTTGAAAGACTGAAAAAATATTCAACACCTATTGAGGAAGTTATTGATGATGAAATGAGAAACGCAAGGGACGTTATCCCGAACGGTTGGAAAAATTATAAATACATTCCTAAGATGTGGATAGATAGTGTAATGGAAAAAAACGAAAAAATTTTTACAAAATATATGCCTTTAAAGGATAAAATGGCAATTTTAGGTTTAGGAAAAGCAGAATCGGCTAGTATTAATTATGTAAATGTCGATAGAGAGAATAGAGAATTAAAAGAATCATATAAAAAGACTACAACTGTTAGGTTAAATAAAAACGCAAAGGAAAATGCTATAATGCCAGAGATAACACAGTTTGGAACGTTTAAAGATGGTGTATTTTATGAATCCTAAAAAAATATATATTTTTTTATAAAAAACTATTGAAAAATTATAGATATGTGTTATAATAGTATTATAATAAAGAAACAGAGAAAGGGAGTAACACATATGTTTAATTATGATAGTGCATTACAAGATGAAAGAAATATTATTTTTACAAATATTCATAACGGGGAAAAATCTGTTGAGTTTGAGCCCGAAACTGACTTTTATGACGAAGAATTAATAGACGGTGAAACTGTTTATTATGTAGATGAAAATATTTTAAAAGAAGATAACGTAGAAAAATATGCAATGGAAAAAATAAAGACTTTAACCGATGAAGAGATGTTAAAATTAGCATTATTAAGTAGTGATTTTTCGGTAATGAATGCAATTGATAATGTTAGAGAATCTTTACTAGAATGTTTAGAAAACAATCCAGATGAAATTCTAGAAATTATCGAAGCGGAAGAAGAAACATACGAAGAATAGAACTTTAATCGTTCTATTCTTTTTTTATATAAAAAAAACTATATTTTTTTTAAAAAAACTATGGATATTTTTAAAGTTGTATGTTATAATAGTATTATAATGATAAAGGAGGTTGGACTATGGATAACTTAGTAACTAAAGAATTAAATAGTATTATTTTAGTTGCAAATGAACACGCAAAGAGTATTAACTCTTTAGTTGTAACAAATGATGAAGACTTAAAAATAGTAAAGAAAGAGAGGGCAAAGGCTAGAAAATTTATTAAAAGAATTCAAGAGAAAATAACCGAAAATAGAAACAATGCACTGAAAATAGTTGAGGAAGAAAATCAGGTATATATTGAAGCGAAAAACGATATTGAAAAAATATATGCTGATTTTTTTGAAAAAGTAGATAATGAAATAAATTTAAAAGAAAAAGAAAAAAGAGAAGCGTTTAATAATAGAGTTAAACGTGTTATTGATGAACAAAGTTTTACAATTGATTATAAAAAAGTACCTGATGAAATTTATAAAGCTTGTAAAGACTTAAAAACGGACAAAAAGCTTATCGAGTTATTAAAAGAAATTCAGGATAAAAAAGATATAATCGATAAAAATATAGAAAAAATTTCAGAAAAAGCATTCTCTTTAGAACTAACACCAAAAAGATATATAAATGAATATCTTGAAACACAAGATATATTAACGGTATTAGAAAATATGGAAAGAGAAGCAAGTGAATATAATTCTTATATTATAGAAAAAAACGAACAAATTAAAAAAGAAAAACTAGACAAAGAAATTGAGATAGAAAACAAAAGTAAAGAATTAAGAGACAGAATAAAAGTTATTGAAGAAAAAGAAATACAACTAAATGAATTAATCAATACAGAACAACAAAAAGAACAACAAAGAATAAAAGAACTAGCGCTTGAAAAAAGAGTTTTAGAACAAGAAAACAAAAACAAGATTTTAATGGAAGTTGTTTATTATAAAACAGAAGAGAACTCAAAAGTATTAAATGAATTACTTTCAGAAATGAAAAAATATGCTGAAGTTACATTACGAAAGGAAGTTTAAAAGATGAATGAATTATCAAATATTGATTTAACTATTGAAAACTTAAAAAAATATCTAAACGCCCCACAAGATAAATCAGATACAGAACTAGAAATGGACTTAGAACTTGCTAGACAACGTGGTCTAAATCCTTTTATAGGAGATATGTATTTTGCACAAAATGGTAAACTAGCCTTAACTAAACAAGGTGAAACATTGTTGGCTTCAAGAGTGAAAAATTTCAAAGCGCCGACTGGTGGTATAGTTGTATTAAGTGAAAGTGGTGAATTAATTAACAGAATCGGTACCGTTAAACTACCTACGGATAAAATTATCGGAGGTTGGGCAAAAATCGAATCTTTAGGGTATGAAAATAGTGTTAGTTTTTATGAATATTACGCGGGTGCTTATGTACTAGAAGAAAACTTAGAAAGAAAAAAAGATGAACACGGTAGATATATGAAAAAGCAAAAATCAAACGGAAACGCTATGGGAGAGAATACATGGGATAAAAAACCAGCTACTATGATTAGAAAAGTAGCGATTGTCCAAGCTTTAAGGGAAGCATACCCACAAACTTATACAGGTTTTTATGATGAATCTGAACAGGGTTTTGAAGAAACAGCAAACTTTGAAAGAAGTAAAAACATTAAAAAAGTAAATGAAATTATTGAAGAATTTTAAAAAGAATAGGAGATATAAAAAATGGGATTTTTTAACAAAAATATAACTAACAATGATATGGTTGCGAAAAAGAATTTAATTCAAGAAGAGGGGAATTTTCATTTGTCCCTTTCTTCTATCAATTATATACCAGAAAAAATTGAATTGATTAACGGAACAGAGTCAAAAACAAATGAAATGGTTGTCGTAGAATTTTTTGACACTAACTATAATGAATATGCGATGATAAGATATTACAAATACTTGTTTAACAATCTGAATAACTTATTTGAATATATGATAGACAAAGGTGTTTTTAAAATTTCTAATAACTTTTCTGTTGATGAGTGGGAAAAAATGACAATTGAACAAAAAGTAAAATTATTAAATAGTTTTCCTATTAATAACTCAGTAAGAATGGGGATAAGAATCAAAATGAGTGTATCAAGTAGCGGCAAAGAATTTTATAATGCCGAAATTGATGAAAAAACAGAATACGAAGTTAAAGAAAAAGAAGCAGAAAAGTATATTGATGAAGAATTACCATTTTAAAAAAAGGAGATAAAAAAAATGAATGATAGAAGAAAAGAACCTAAAAAAGTAGTACAACTTTTATTAACAAATTCAGAATATGAAAAGTTTGAAAAATATTATAATAAAAAAAAGTTGAAAATAGACAGAACATATAACAGAGAAACAAGAAACGAGTCCAAAACGTCATTTATTTTAAGAAATATCGGCATAACGAAAGAACCATTTTAAATGAATTTTAATTTTCAAAAAAGTGTGTATAATAGAAAAGTTTCTATAAGAGACTTTTCTTTATATACATTTTATCAAAAGTGTTTACCGCCTTATAAAGGTGTTGAAAAGGAAAAAAGTTTACAATTTAATCAAAGTACACTAATCGACAAAAATAATGGCGTAAATTATGGAAATATTTTATATTCTGAATCGATAACACTTGACTTTGACAATGGAATAACAGAAGTTGAGTATAAAAACATTATAGATAAAATTGAATCAAAAGGTTTTGAGTTTTGTATTTACAAAACCGCAAGTTCAAAGAAAGATAACATACGTTTTAGAATTATCTTTCCAATAGGCGAAAGAGTTAATAAAATAGAATACAGAAAACTAGCAGAAATAATGAGTTTTATAACGGTTAATAAAAAAGTAGACAAACAAAGTTTTTCAATTGCACAACGTTATAGACTAGCAAATAAAGGTAGTTACTATTACAAAGGTAAAGCAATAAACGAAATTGTAAAAATGGATTTAATTAGAAAAAAAGCAAAAGAAGAATCAACAATAGAAAAAACAACTTTTAATAATAAAAAACCTTTAGATATTGTTAGTTATATTTTAAATAAATATGAATTAACTATTGAAGGTACTAGAAATAGTGAGTTAAATAGAGCATTATATCATGCCTCAAAACTAAATGCCGAACCTTATGAATTAGAAGAGATAGCTAGACATTCTACACTACCTACAAAAGAAATTGACTACATGTTAAGGAGGTATAGCAGATAAATGAAAATATTAGCATTAGACCCATCAGGAAAAAATGGCGATGTAGGTTGGTGTTTATTGGATAACATAAAAAAAGAAATAAGATACGGTGCTATTTCCTATAATAGTTTTTCTGTAAAAAAGAGTAGTGTAAACAAAATGGATATAGTTATATCAGAAGATTATAATACTATGTTTAACAACGGCGATAGTTACATTATTAATAAGACCAATGAATATATAAAATCAAAGTGTACAGAAGTTCCATTTAAACTTGTACAACCTCAAGACAGAACAGTAGTTCCAAAGTGCGTACTTAATAAAATCATAAAAAAAGATACAAGTCATCACAAAGACGCAACAAGTGCTGTAGCACATGCAATTGCTTATGCTTGTAAAATTGATTTTGAATATAATTTATACTTAATGAATGAATTGGAGGATTGAAAAAGATGAGTTTTAAACCTTTTTTAAGAGTAATTGAAATTTTTATTTTTATTTTTATTTGTGGATATATGTATGGTACTGGATATAATTACAATCTTGTAACATTAAACATTATTCTATTCTTATCTTTGTTTTTTGATTTTGTTAACGAAATAGAAAAAGTAGAAAAAAAGAAAGTGAAAAATTAATATGATTAGTTTAAGTGTAAGAATGAAAAACAATAATATTGATTATGAACATTTAACAGAAATACAAAACAAAATAAGTAATTTGATTATCGAAAATAAGAAAGAAAATTATATCTTAAAATTTGAAACACAGTTAGGTAAAACGAGGACTGCTGTAATGTCTTTAAAAGGCTATAAGAAGCCTTTAATCATTACACCGGCTAAACTATCAAACCAATGGCTAGAAGAGCTTAAACGCCAAAATATAGACGTTTACGAGCTAATAACAATTAACAAGTTAAATTTAAAAGATAACTTAAAAAAAATCGACTTTAAAAACTATGATATTATCATAGTTGATGAATTTCAAGAATCTATAAAATCTAAAACGATGAAAAAAATTCAGAAGATGAAAAGTTTACACCTTATAGGATTGTCAGCAACACCAGCTGGTAATGATAACATGAATTATTTCAGTGTAGCAAAAACATTTTTTTATAGTCAAGAATATATAAAAAAACTAACATTACAAAGTTTTGTAAGTGAGTATTTGAAAATAGATGAAGAAAAAGCTTATATATTAAATAAAAAAGGAATAAAGTCTTTTGTACCTCCTACTATTAAAAACGAATGGAAACGTGAATTTGAGCCTATATTAAACAATGTTATTGAGTTAAAAAGAGAAGTAAAAGAGAACAAAGTTAGTATAATTCATAAAAGTTTTTATAGAGATAGTAAGTATAACGTTTTCACAAGATATGATGGGAAAAAGTTCTTCGCAACGTCTCACAGTCAAATAAGAAAATTGAATCGCTTAAGTGAAATATGTATATTTGATTGGAATGGTAGTTTTGAAACATTTAAAGTTATTGAATTAAAAGAAAAGATAACAGAAGAGTTAGACGACTTACAAAACGAAAAGGCGTTAATAATTACAAGAACACCTGAACTGGCAAGAAAAATTGCTGAATATTTAAACTGTAATTATATAATAGGCGATACTAAAATGAACGAAAGAGAAACAATTTATAGAGATAATATAATGGTTTGTACGTTGCAGACAGTGGGAGTAGGTGTATCTACCTTACATCACTTAGAAAAAATTTATTTGTTAGAACCAATGAAAGGACAAGCGACTATAGAACAGTTGCGTGGTCGCATAATGAATAATACAAAAAGTAATCTTGAATTAACTATCTATGAATAAAAAAACTGTGGATAACTTTGTGGAAAAGTATTTGAATAAGAAAAGGAGTGAATTATATGTTTTCAATATTAATGATAATTATTTTGATAGTCATTGCGTTCGCATTTTTTGGTAGTGTTTTGTCAGATTTGTTTTTAGTAAGTTTGTTTGTAGTAAAATTTATTGTTTATATTCTTTCTTTTGTGGTGTACTTGATAAAAATACCATTCAAAGGTAAAAGAATAAAACCTAGACATTTAAAACGATAAAAAAAAGAAAGATAAGTCCCCTTTACAGACTTACCTTTCTTTTTTTTAGCAGTTGCCCAAATCTATTTTATCATTATCATTGACAAATTTAAAGCGTAATTGCACACGGTCATCAATTACCCAATTTGCTCCCCAAGTCATGAAATCAATCCATGCACTTTCGCTTCTCGGATTAATTTTACCAGATTGTTTGTAGTTTACTGTTTTATTAATGGTTTGAGTCCAATTTGTTTTTACATTTCCCTCGTGTTCCCATACTTTCGTACCGTTTGACGGAATTAGAATAGAATATATAGGATTTCTTACAACACCAGAATCTACTCCAGTTGTTTGATATTGAACGGAATCTAAACGGATAGAATTAATAGAATAATTCAATCCTCCTTCTGAATTAGAACTCATATCGAAGTTTAACTTTCCTGTTAAAACACCACTACCAAATTTTGTTTTAAGGTCTGTATTCCAGTCAGACCATTTATAGATAAATGAGCCATCTTGGTTAACTGTTACACTCATCTCAGGCGTTTCTTGTTCTACTACATAAGAGCCAACTGTTCGGATATTCTTATAAGCATTGTCTAGGATAACTTTTTTCAGTTTATCTACGACACACCATAACCCACAAATTGCGCATATAATCGCTTTGTTAATGTTCCATATCCATGAAATCAAAGCAAATAGCCAACATTTTAAATCGTTCATGTTGCATAAATCTAAAGCAATTAACCTGTTGTGCATATCGCCCATTCCTAAATCATTCAAACTTTTCAAGTCATCACAATCATTATTTGAGTGTTTAGCACTAGGGTGTATACCTTCGTTAGATACTAAGTTTTTACATATTTCGTCGGTAACTTCGTTAAAACAAAAATTTTCGTCTCCGTTTTGAATCTGTTTTAAAGCTTTGTTTGTATCCATTGGTTTTTTGTTACCACAACAGCTATTTCCATTATTTGAGTAACTACCTGTACTATTTCCGCAAGAATTACAAGGCATTTTTTTTCCTCCTATCCATAAATTAGTTTTTCTTTAGAATCTGTATACAACCAGATAAACTCTTCTGGAAATTGAACATGCGAAATTGTTTTACCATTTAAAGGGTGTTGTTCTGTTATAATACCAACCGAAGATGGTTGAAAAGCAAAGTAATCGCCTACGCTTAATGTTTGATTTTCGGTATTTTCACCTGTAGCAGGATTGATTTTATCAATAACAGATACTGGAATACCGTTATCTGTCCAATCAAAATCAGGTTGCCCCAATACATCATTTCTTACTTGCCAAAGTCCGTTCACATACTGTAAGTCGTCTACTCGGTAGCCATAACGTCGTTTAGTTGGCTTAGGTTTTGGAGGAACTGGAGGAGTTGGTTTCTCGTTTTGAAAACGCCACACCTCAATATAGTTCGGTTTTGTAATTCCGTAATATTCATTCCAATTATGTTGTGTAATGGCTGTTCCTGTTTGTCCTCGAGTCCAATAATCACAACTAATAAAGTCAGTAGCGTTCATCATAACACCAACGTGACCTCCAGCGCCTCCACTTGAGGACATATCAGCTCCCCAACTCATTAAAACAATATCACCTAAATCTGCATTCCAATCTTGATTTTTTGATATACGGACATAATTATTTTTTGATAAGTAATTTCCTAAAGTAACTGTAGAATATAAATAATCGTAAGGTACTCCTCCGTTATCTCTTATCGCTTGAGTTACTGACCCCGAACAATCTGCTGTTCCGTCTGTTCCGTTTCTTGAACCTTCCATTGAATAAGTAATTTTACCCACTCTGTCTAAGAACCAATTTACTATTCCTTGATTATTTATTGTCATTGTAAGCCACCTCAATTGCTTCATCGATTTCAATTTCACTTATTTCTTGTTTTTCTTTCGAAATTAATTCATTAAGATATGCAACGGCTGTTCTTTTCTTTGATTGGTTAGACAAATCTCTTTTATCTAATTCACTAACAATTTTTTTTGCTTCTTCTTGTAAATTCATTCTCTTATTCTCCTTTATCTATTTTATTTTGTTTATTATATTGTACACTTGAAACACCTAAAATAGTACCTAGTAAAACCGTACCTGCATTAATTATAGTTGTCACTGTTTCAGGGTCTTTTATCCCTATTCTATCACCAACAGAGATAATAAACGCTGAAATTGCTGGTAAAACAGTAATTACAAACCATTTTGCATAGTCATAAAATTTATTAGACATCTTTATTTTTCACCGCCTTAAAAAGAGTTACTATTTTTTGTTCATGCTCAACAATTATATCGCCATGTTTGTCTAACCTATCTTCGTGTCTATCTAAAACACCGTGTATTATGTTTCTATCCTGTACACTATTGTCTAAATCTTTCTTTAGAAGTTTAATTGTCGTATCTAATTCGCTTAATGTTTTATCTAGTCTTTTGGTATTATCAAAATACGGTTTAACTACAAAAGCAATTAATGCAAAAATAGACATGACTGAACCACATATCGCCCCTAATGCTTCGATTGTCATATTGTCTATACCCTCCGTCTTAACTGAAAAAAAACCTAGTTTACAATAAACTCTTTTCCTGTTATTTTTGTGTACTCTTCTTTTGTAATTGTTCCTAATTCAACGTAGCGATGAATTTCTTTGGTAGTATAACAGCCCCAGTCATAGAACGTTTTTACATCATCATAACTTGGAAATTTATTCATTAGAACTCCCTACTTTCTTTTCTAATTCCTCAATTTTTAGCATTATTTGTCCAGTTATTTTGTTTGATTTAGCTAGTTTTTCATTCGCCTCTGCTAGTTGAAGTGTTAGAATGGCATTTTGTTTTTTTAATAAATCAACGTCTGTTGGTGGTACTGGTTCTGGCTTTGGCGCATTTTCTTCGTCATGAATTAAACTTGCCCCGTCATAGCGCCAATTCATAAAATCTAAAGGTTCTTTCTCTACTTCCAATTCAACTTGATTTGGTTGGACCATTAAAGAATAACCTTGTAAGTATCCTATCTGGTTCTCTATCCATATTTTCATTCTTATAATTCATTCCTTTCTTAAATCGCATATACTCGTGTTAATACAAAATATTTTGAAACAGTGCTATTGTCCTTAAATCCTTTTATTTCTGTATTTGAAACATAGAGATACTTACTATATGTTTTGCCATCCCTGCCTGCCAGAAGATGGACAATCCCAGCATCAGGGAAATCTTTACCATGTGTTTTTGGAATAAACAAATAATTTGAGTTCCAAGCCTCGGCTTTTTCCGTTTTACTGTCATAAGGCTGATAGCACACAATCCACCCTGTCAAGCATTCACTTAACGGGATGCTTGGTGAAATGGTTTGTCCTTCGCCGCCGTACCATGCACCCTCCCAAGCAAGTTTTGCTACATTTTTTAATATTTCTGGTATATCTCCCTTATCTCCTTTAGGTCCTTGTGGTCCTGCTTCTCCTTTAGGTCCTTGCGCTCCTTTATCGCCCTTATCACCTTTGTCACCTTTAGGTCCCTGTGGTCCTCTATCTCCCTTATCGCCTTTGTCACCTTTATCGCCTTTATCGCCTTTTGAACCACCACCAGATGTTAATTTTTTAAATTCTGAACAATTGTTTGTTAAAACATAATATTCATTTTTCAGCTTATAAATATGGTTACATGATGAATCTTCAGGTTTTGGTAGTTTTTCTACATCAATCACTAAGCCTTGAAATTCTGGTATAAATAAACTTCCATCACATTGGTTCGGGCATTTATCAATCTTCATTAACTATACTCCTTTCAATTTTATTTTTTTCAAATAAACATGCCATACAACTCTCAACATTTAAACCTAAAAAATTACTAATTGTATATGCAGTATTATTTACTGTTTTTGTATAAATTAGTTCCATGAATTCAGATAATTCTTCGTCGTCTATAGCGCCTATTGAGTCCCTTATTTCCGCCATGCTTAAAAGTTGGTGTTTAAATACACATGAGAATTTTTCGTTACTTTTTTTTTCTGCTACTTTTTTTGCTACTTCTGTTGCTAGTAAAGTTTTCATATAACGAACTTCTCTGACTTTATTTTTAGCTTCTTCTATACTTACTAATTGTAAGTTAATTTCATCTTTTTCATCTACATTTTCACTATTTTCAATATCTCTATTATATGATTGCTTCATTCTGTCGTAATGGGCTTCTGTTTCAGCATCGTTCATAATTGACCATATTAAATCTTCTAATGCGCCTGTTTGAGCTAGTGCATTAATTGGCTTATTCATTGTTTTAACTCCTTTCTTTTGATAGAAAGCATTTTTTCTCTTTTTCTTTTTGCTTCTAAATCATAATCATATAATACGTTTTCGCCTTGTATTCTTAAAAGGTTTATTTTAGCGTTTGCGTCATTAGGGTGTTCACTGATATGTTTTATCAGATTTTCTATATTCTTTTTCAATATAAGCCACCTCTATTCACATGATTATACTTAATTATATAGCTTATTTCACACTCACACAAATTAGTTTCATTTTGAGAAATTTCTATTTCTTTTCTTCCATAGGATAAGATAACAGATTGTTCCCACGGTGCTAAATAATCTAATATTTTCAGAACATCAAACATTTCTTCGTTTTTGGGGAAATAACCATACCCATCTACAAAACTACCATATTCTGCAATAATGGCGTCTGTAATATCCACACCTTGAATTTTAATTCTTAAATTTTTAATATCCTTTTCGTGTTCTTCTGTAGCTATTTTTATGGTTCCAGTGTGATTATGAGGATTGGGCTTTATTTGATTATTTTCTATTTTTAAAGAAGTTTCGGAAATAGTTATATCAGAACTGAAATTTGTTACTAAAGGTCTGACGTGTAAACTGAAACAGTATCGCATCATATATTGAATATCAACAGATAAGGCAAAGCCCGTATATAAACGGTCTTTACCTCTTAACATCGTCTTAAAATCACTTTTAGAATCATCGACGGTGTTTCTTCTTTGATATTGACGTTGGTTTTCTTCAAGTATTTGTTTGTCTTGTCTGTTAATTAAAGTATTAATAGCTTCCTCAATCGTCGCCATACAAATTCATCTCCTTACATAACGTGAGTTCATTTGTTTCGTTTAAATAATTGTCAAGAGTTGTCGTAATTGAAAGAATATAAAAATATCCTGATTGTTGGTATATTTTTTTACATTTACGAGAACAACCGTCAAAAAGTTCTAAGTCGTTAGAATAATCAAAATAGACTTTGTCTAAAACATTTAAATCGCTAGGAATTTTACCTATTTTTACTTTTATAATATCTTTCCTACGTGAATTTATAAGGCGTTTTACAGTCGTTTTATAAGCAATCATAGACTGATTAGCTCTTTCTTCGTCTGATATTTTTTGACCGTTATTCTCAAAAGGTGCAACATCATTCATCGATAAACTTCTTTCGATTATTTTTCCTTTTTCTAAGTTTACCGAAAATTCATCAATTACAGAATATTCTAGTGAGTTATTCGAAGCCATTTTAGCAATATTTGTATAGTATTGTTTTTGTTCCCTATTAACTGTTGGTGTTAATACCACAATAGGAAAGCCGTCAATTAATGGTTTGCCTTTTCTTTGTTGGTCTAGATATGCTTCTCTAAGTGTCAAACTAGCCTGTGAACTGTCTGATTTTTCACCATATACCGTATAAGTATTTACAACTTTGTCATATTCTTTTTCTATCGTAACAGTATCAATTATTTTCAAGTGTCTTTCTGTATGGCAATTTTCAGATATAATATAAATTTTTTCTTGACCAAAGACACCTATTTCTAAATATCTGTTAAAACGAACGCCGACACGATAAACCAGTTTATGAGTAAGAGAAGTTGCTTTGTTCAATGCTTCTAAGTGATTTTGTCGTGAAAAAGCATAGTTTACTTTTTCTTTATGTGCTTCTTTATCACAATCAATATACCAATCTGTAGAATACAAAAAAGGTGAGTTACAAAAAACTTGAGCAAAGGTTTCGTGTTTAACAGTGTAGTTTGTAGGTATTTGTCTATTTTCCCATTCACTAATTGTATGGTCTATATTAATAGTTGCTGTTTCTTCTTTTTTATCTAGTGAAATCCGTTTAACAATACCGTCAAACATTTTCCCATAAAATATTATTTTTACGTCTTGGTTTCCACCAAATTTGTCTACTTCACAAATTGGTACTTTTATAGTGATAGAAGGAACAGCGTTTGCTTCTAATGTATAAGAAAAACCGTTGATTATATCTTTTACAAAATTTACTTCTCCTTTATCATTATGAGTTTCAATTAAAAAATAATCATGGGTAGAGTAATCTTCTCCGATATTTTTTCTTGATGATGAATGTGGAAAAAATAGTTGACGTAAAGGTAAAACTTTTCTTGTTCCGTCTTTTAATACTTTCACAAATTGAATATAAAACGGATTGTTATATTCAAAGGTAATACAAAAGTCAAAACCACTCCACTCCATATTTTCAACGTCTTTATTTTGGGCTTTTTTATCTTCTCTCCGTTTCAGTTGAACATCTACCGTTTTTATTAATTTGTCTGTTAAGGCGTCATATATTTCCATTATTTCTTTTGCTTTTGCGTTTTCGTCTATAGGATTAGGTTTTGGATTGTCCCCTCCTCCACCATTGTCGCCACCACCATTAAAGTTTAACGCATTTACATTTACAACACTTGTAAATAATGCCCATCTATCCGTAATAACTGCTGGTCTTTCCCACGAGGTTATCCATGCCATCGTTAAGGTTTGAGGGTCGTTGTTTCCTTCCCAAAACTGCGCCCATGAACCATAACCTGCATTTATCCATTGAGAAGGAACGGAACGGGCAAAGTTAATCTGAAATTTTGCGTCTTCATAAGTTCTATTCATATGGTTAGGGACATCTCCCCAGTTGCTAGGATAACTCCATTGGAAATATCCATGCCCCATTCCGTTAGGCTCTAATGCTGAAGGGTCTAAACTTGACTCTGCATAAGCGTTAGCAGCCAAAGCTAAGGCGGTGTTTTTTGGTATTCCCATTTCAATACAAATAGATATGAAAAACTGCGCTCTTGATTGAATACTATCCCAATTAACAGCACCAGCAGAAATTGCCCCTATTTTAGGTGTGTTAGCTCTTCTGGTTGGTTTTTTATCGTTCCCGTTATCGTCCCAGTCAGCCATACATTTCCAAGGATAGTCAAAACCTCTAATAGTTATGGGAGTTTTATTTTCTCCTACATTATTACAAATACTAAAAACATCATATAAATGAGCTGGATTGTTTATTCCCCATACTCCAAATTGATTTTTATATAGGTTAGGCCATTTACCTTTTGAAACTTCCATGTGGCAATGGTCACCAGTTGCTTCTCCTCCTGTTCCACTATGACCAATAACATCGCCTTTTTTTCGTGTTTCTCCTATTTGAAAATTAGATGAATTATTATCGTGATAGAACAATACTGAAACATATGACACGCTACCGTCAACGCATTTCACTTGTTCCAAACTTTCCCAACCTACACCACTGAAATTGTCTTTATAAACGCATTTACAATCAAAAGGCGCATAATAAGAATAGTGCTGTTCTCCCATTGCAAAGTCAACTGCTAGAGTTCCTGCATGAGAAAAACCGCCATTTTCCCCTTGTGTGATTGTAACTTCTTTTCTAATTGGAAACACTGCTAGTTGTTTCCCGTTCCCTTTCTTATTGTCAGGGTCTTTATTATCATCTCCCCCAGAATCTTTTGTAGGGTCTTTTGTGTAATGCCAACCTTTTAAGCATAAATGGTCTTTGATATAAGAATACTCTTCAATTTCTCCTGAATTGTCTGTGTTGTCTTTGTTGTTTGTATCTTCGTCATCGTCGTTAATTTTATCGGTTATATCTGATAATGCTCTTCGTGAAATTGTCGTTTTTCTAAAAAACGTTTCAGGAGGATAGCCAAGCTTTCTTTTTAGTTCTGAATAGTCATCAATTGATACACCATTTTTTAACTGGTTACATGAAATCACTTTTTTGTTAGATAAGAATACACCTGAAAGGCCTCCAAGCCCGTCAGCTTGTGACTGAATGCCTAAAATAAATATATCCCCATATCTGTGACTTTCGTTTGTCCTTTGAAAACCTATTTTTTCTAAATCATCAAATAAGGTGTCATTATTCCCCATTTTAAGATTAGCCCCAGCTTTATTTAAAGATGAATATAAGACGCCTGACGAGTCCCCTGTGCCGTCTGTTCCGTCACGGCTACCAGATAGCCCAAAAGTTATTTTAGAACCTTTTAAGGCTCTCATATTAGCTATAAGCGTATTTAAATCTATTTGTTTAGTAATCATATTGTTATTCCTCCTCCGAAAATACATATTTCTTGTATATCGTCAAACTTAAACCCGAAAAGAAAAACTCTATTTGTTCCTTTTTTCATTGTAAATTCGTTTAATGTAGTAGAATTATCTAATTCAAGTGCAAAGCTAGGACTTTTACATTCATCGTCGTTTGAGCAGTTAGAATAAGAACACACTTTTTTTATCTTGTCTAATGGTAAATACTTACATTCATTTTTAACAAGTCCACATGAAATGATTGTTTCGCCTTTATAAGTACCCTTTATCATAATTTTTTGACCGTTCCAGTCAATCGTTAGGTCTGTAAATTCACCACATATTTTTAAAGTGACGTCGTTTGTGTCTAATAATGTATTACTTGTAAATTCAATATAAGAAGTTGTTTCGTTGTATTCTGAAAATCCTTTCGCTAAAGGTTCTAAGGTTTGACAAGAATAATTTATTTTCTTTTTATTCCCGCAGTTACCTATTTCTTCTTTTAATTTTGATTTTTTTATATCACACAAGCGTTCGCCATCACATTTTGGACATTTTCTTACTGGTAACTCTGGATAGTTACATAAACAGCATTCACATAACGGTCTTTCTAAAAATTCAAAACATTCTTCTATTTCGCATATCTCATAATCTTGTAAAAACGTTGTTGTAGGGTCTGCTATATGCCATATACCTTCTTCCATGTAAATGGTAGCTGTATAAGATAGTTTGTGTAACTTCTCTTCTAAGCCTTCACTTATCGAGGTTACTTTAGCTATACCCCATAAGAGTAAATCGCCTTCTACTGCCCATAATCTACCTTTTTTGAATAAGTTTGACATTATAAATTGTTCTATCATATCACGATAATCACATGGAAACTTGTTCTTATCCACAATAAAAGACAAATCAAACGTCCTTGAGTTTATTTTTCTTCCTGAGCATCTTTCTGGCGAATAATCGCCATGCCCGTTAGCAAGTTCGAATTTTGAAGTTTTTATATCTGTAATCAAAGGCGGTTGTTCCTTCAAATAAACATCATTGTTAAAAACTAGTTCGTTAAATTGTACTAATTTTTTCATTATCTTACCCTCCTATTTGCAATTATCATATCCGTAGGAGCATTAGCCGTGTACACGTTGTAGTTTTTGTTATCAGAATAGTTGTTATTGTATACATTGTTTACAATAGATGAGGTTGTTTCTGAAATGTTTTGACCTAATGTACTTAATGTTGGGAAAAAGTTTCCGCTTCTTAATTTTTCAAAAAATGGAACACCTAACGTGTTAACGATTTTTTTAGGTACGACATACTCACCATTATTCAAAATAGGCAACTCAGGCGAATCCATAAGCATTGTGTTGTCACTTGTAATCAAGCCACCACCTGCGCTTACTTTCTTTTTATTGTTACGTTTTTTTGTTTCTTTTTTCACTTCGTTAATATTTACAGTTACATCGGTACTATAATCTTTCGATAATGCACTTTCAATTGCACTGATAATTGTGTCGCCTATAGTTAAATTATTTGAAATACCTGTATTGATACTATTCGCCAAACGAACACCTAAACCTTCGCCACTAAATTCGTCTAATTTTTTCAATTGATTAATAAATGAACCCCTTAAATTTAAATTCAAATCAAAGTTTTCAGTTACCTTTTTGGCTAATAACTCGCCTAATCTTCCAAATTCATAAGGAAATTCCCCTCTTAATTCGTTGATTATATTTGACAAGGCGTCAGCCATACCCGTTAAATTATTGTTTATTTTATCTGTTGAAAAACTAGAAATACTTACGATTGCGTCTTTTATAATTTTCAATTGAGAACTAACACTATCTGCACTTAAATTGTAGTCTTGAATAAATTTCAATTGTTCTGCAATTTTTGAGTATTCTCCTATTGTATTAATGGCGTTATCCATGTTGTCGTTTGAGCCTATGTTGTTAAACATATCCGCCATGTTATCAAAAAAGCTTGAATCGGTTACAGTGTTTATCGAGTCTTTAATAATAGTTAGTGTATTCTTTACACTGTCGCTATCTAGTTCTAAATCTTGTAACTGTTTTAGATTTTCGCCCATTTGTACAAACTTATTTATAATAGCTGAATCTGTTAAAGATTTAAAAAAACCAGATATTTTTTCAATTAATGAATCATCTGCATTGAAATCAGTTATTTTTGAAATTGTTTCCATAATAACGTTCAAACTATTATTAATAGAATCCGAATCTAATGACATTTCTCCTACTTTAGAAACTGCTAAGCCCAAAAGGTAAAGAGTACCAGCAATACCTAACAAAGCTATCAAACCACTTGCTAGAACAACTGCACCTACACCTGTATCTACTGCAATACCCACTACACTAGCTAAAGCCCCAATTTCCACCACTACCAAAGCAATTTGTCCTATTTTCGATTGTAAACTACCGAAATCAGAATCAATATTTCCCACTTCTTCTAATGCTTTAGCCATAAGATAAATATCTCCTGCGATACCTGCAATGGCTAAGAACCCCATAACCTCATTTCCGCCTGTTATTTCGTAAAGCTTGTTAATACCTATCTGAATCAATCCCATGCCAGCTACTGCTGTCCCTATAGATAATAATTTTTCGTATATGCCACTTAAATCGCCTACATTTTTAACTTCTTCTAATGCTTTAGCAGCCAAATAAATGTTTGCGGATATTCCCGCTACTGTTAGTAATTTTAAACCCAAGTCTTTCAATTCTTCAACACTGACTGTTTTAAGGTCGTCTAATCCGCCACCTTTTCCGAACAATTTAAATGATGGCATTTTAAACTTACCAAAGAAATCTAAAACTTTTAGTCCACCACTTATTACTTTCAGACCGATAACTAGTTTAATTAAATCTGGTATCGCTTTACCTATCCAAGATAAATCGTTTTTACCATCTCCAAAATAATTTTTACCTAAATCAGTTACCCATTTTAATAAATCGCCAAACGGCTTCATGCCCTCAACAAAATTAGAAGTAAATTTATCGCCAAATACGCCGTCTAACGCTTCTTTTAATATCTTAGTTAAATTATCTAAAATAGGTTTTAATTTTGCAGGTAATTCTTTTGCCATTTTTTTAAAACTTGCAATAAGTTTAGGCGTTAATTCTTCTAGTTTTTTATCTAAGTTATCCAAATATACGGGTAAAGAACTTTCCAAAGAAGTGGAATCGCCTGTTGCTAGAAAGTCTTTCCAAGAAGCTTCCAATTGTTTGAAAGAACCTGAATAGGTCTCGGCAGCCTCTTTTGCAGTTGTTCCTGATATTTTCATTGCTTCCTGCGCATTATGAACTGCATCGATAAAACGAGGAAATGTAACTTCGCTTATATCACTAATTTTAGTGTCTAGCCCACCGTAATCATTCACTAAATCAATTGCACCTTTTTGCGTTCCTGCGTAACCAAGACGTAAATTGTCTATCATTGTAAAAATTCCTCTTGTTACACCTGAATAAGCATTCGTTATATCTTCCATGTTTGTATTGAAAACATTTGCATTATCAGACATATCTATTAATGCTTTATTGATATAGTCGGCGGCTTTTTTTTGGGCTTCTTCTCTACTCATTCCGCCTGTTTGATTTTGAGTTTTTTTAGGTGTTGCGTTAATTTCTTTGTCTAATTCGTCACGTTGTTTTTTTAATTCTAAAATAGAATTTTTTCTATTTTTTATTTCTTCTTGAGTTCTTTTATCTTTTTTACTAGAATTATTCGAATCACTTTGATTTTCATATTGCAAATCTTTAATTTGTTGTGATAAATCATCTTTTTTCTTTTTTAATGCTTCTATAGCTGGTGAATTGTCTACTTCTGTTGTCGTTGAATCCTCAAAACCTTTAATAAGGGCTGCCGACAAAGTAGTAGCTTGTTGTAAATAGTCATTCATGCTCATGCCGGTTTCTTTGAAAGATTTTTTTGAATCTTCCACAACTTTTTTAGATGAATCACCGTATAATTTTTCTACCCCTCCGACGTTTTGTTCTAAGTCTGAGGCTTCGTTTACAGAATCTTTTAATACCTTTGCAATTGCTCCGCTACCAGTAACAGCTATTCCTGATAAGGCTTTAACTACAGACATTATTTTATCGTTTATGGCGTCTACCCCACCAGCCATTTTACTGAAATCTACTTCTACTTTTTTATTGTTAATCGAATCGATTTTATTGTTCACTTTATTAAGTTCTACGTTAGTTGTTCTGATTGGTTGTATATCAGCCTCAACTGCTAATTTTTGTGCATTTAAGCTTGCAATTCTCTTATCGAGATTTTTTAGTTCTTGGTCCGCATTTTCGACTTCTCTCATGCCTAGCTTTATTTCTGTTTTTTGTTGCCTTAATTCTCTCATTTCGGCTGCGATGCGTTGACCTTTATCTCTTAATTGGTCTAATTGTTTACTATCTATTTCTAGTTTTGTTCTTTGAGATAAAAGTTCATTTAAAGATTTTTGAGTACGAGAAAGTTTTCCGTAAAAATCATCTAAATTAGACTTAACATTAATACTAAATTGACCTACTCCACTTTGTACCATGAATAAATATCCTCCTTTTTGATAGATAAAAGCCTTTTAAAGCCGTTTTTTTAAAGTTTAGATATACTTATACAAAAAACTTTATAACGCTTTAAAAGGCTTTACAGCTAATCTTTATTAAAATAATTCAATTCTTCAATAAACTTCGTCGGTGCTTCTTTTATTTTTTCGTTTCCTTCAAATAAATTATACAACAAATCAATATTCGGTATACTTGCAACTTCTAAATTATCTTCAATATCAAAGAAAATTTTGATAATTTTGCTCATTGATGAATCAATTACCATAAAAAACGAAAGCCAAGACTTCATTTCTTTATTTTGTAGTTTTTCTCTAAGTTCTTCATAATCTCCTAATGATTGTATGCCTCTACTCATTTTTTCAATTTCTGAAATTACTTCCGCCTCTTCAATAGGTGTTAATTCGTGCGCTTTTTTGTAAATTCTTTTTAGTCCTTCTTTTTCATCTTTTACAACAATTTCAAAACCTTTGATTTTGTTTTCTTCTTTTCTTGCTAGCTCTAACTCTTTTTGTAATTCTTTTACTGTTTTTTTCATTTTTTCATTCTCCTATCTCAATTTATCTAAAGTATCTTGTATAAAATTGTGTGGTTTCGTACCGGGATGTTTTACTGATTTAGCGTAATAATCTTTCCCATTTCTTACCCAATGCAAAACTCCGCCATTTTTTGCCCGTATGATATGCGGTTTCGTTCCGTAATAATAATAAGGTGTATAATTTATGTGTCCTATGTTTCTTTCATCGTTTATCAATTTTTGTTCATTGATACCGACTAAGTAACTAGAATTACTCTTTTTTTCTATTTCTACAGAATCACGTAATGCTCCGCTGTCTACATTAATAACGCTTTTCATGATATCCCTGCATTCCTTGACTTTTTTTTCTACAGTTTTTTCAGAAAAATTATACATTTCCCCAAATATATTCCCACCGAATGAATTACCTGCCATTTTCTTCTTCTCCTTTCTTTGTTTCTTCGTTTTCCAATTGTTCGAAGAAAAATAGTTGTTTTTTTGGTGCTTTTCTTTTTGGTGCTTTAGGTTGTGAATATTTGTAATTTAAAAATGCTTCGAGTGAATTTTCATTTTTTAGTTTCGCAAAAAACACAATTAACTCACTAGAAGACCACTCCATTATAACGTCGTAAGGTCTAATATTCATTTCTTTAGCTATCGTGTAAGCAATATCAACATAAAAGTCTGAAAATTGCTCTCCTTCTAATCCGTCTACTATACTTTGATAATCTGGTTTTGATACGGCTTCTTTGTCAGCAGTGATATTGTACAAAGCTTCATTTATTATTTGCTTATTGTTTTCTATAAATTCATTCATAAGTTCATCGCTATAATTAACATCTTCTTTATCCCAAAAAAAACACTGCAGTATATACAAAAGTTCGTTCCTTAAAAAGTTTTTTATTTCTTCATCTTCATAGTTAAGTATTTCATTTTCTTCCATGGCGTCTACAACAATTATAAATTTCATTACAGCTAATAACGTGTTTGAATGGTTCATAGCGGTGAGTTTATAGCTTCCTATTCCTTTGTAAGTATACTCCTTTCCTGTCGCTTTGTCTGAATTTCCTACTAATGAATACAAACCATTTTCTAGCAAACGAATAAAAGGTGGTTGGTTTGAATAATTTTTAAAAAAACGCATAACAATTTTTTCCATAAAACTATTATAACATTTTTATCAAGAATACATAAACAGAACATTCGTTCCCATAAAAAAGACGATTTATAGATTTTTATAAAAAATTTCTAAAAGTTTCTAAAAAAATTATAATGCTTTTATATCAACGTTTCAGAGCTGTTTTTTCTTAAAAATTTTAGAAATATAAAAATAACTAATACTAAATATATATAAAAAAATATAGTTTAAATTAAATATATATATTATATATTAATATTTTTTATTATAAATACTTTAGTACCAAGAGTTTAACCCGTTTTAGAAATCTTTTTAGAAATCGATAAAATTAATAAATTATAAAAAATAGGCTGTTTTCGTCCTAAATCTTTTAATCTAAAAAAACGGTTTTTCTTTAAATGCCTCTAATTTTATTTCTAAGAGGTTTTAAATTGTTCTGGCATAATTTATCAATTAATATATTAAAACGTCTCTAATCGCTTAAAAAGTACCTTAAAATCGATTTTAAATAAAATTCAAATAAAAAAAGTTCCCAGAAATAAATCTGAGAACTTTTTTTTGTGTTTTATTTTGATTTATCGATTTTGATAAATGTTCCAAAAATACCTTTTTCGTCTTTAGCAAGTGAGAATGGAACTGTAAATGTTCCGGCTTCACGTGTCCAAGTCCAAGGAATACCAGTAATTAGAACGTTATTTGCTTTCAAAATGTACTCGTCTTTTTCGATAGGCAATTGCATTTCTAGCATATACGTATTTTTGTTTAATTCGTCAATCGAAATATCCCATGATTTTCCATCTTCGTAACGAGGGTAAGAGATAATCATATTAATATCTTTATAATTTTCATTAAAATATAATTTATTTCCTACGCGGAAAAACATATCGTGAGGTAAGTTCACGTTTTTGACACTAGGGTCAACGTTCATATGATATAACACTTCTTCTGCACAATCTTGAGGTTGAACAACAAAGTAAGGGCAATCAATATCGGCTAAATCTGAAATAGTAACTGACCAGTACTCTTTGCCATTGTAAGTGTCTTGTTTTGTTTTAAACTTGCCATTTCTACGAATAATGAAAGTACTTAAATCAGTACGTTTTGTAATACCACCAAAGTCGAACAATTCCCCAATAACGTTTGTCGCTGTCAAACTACGTTCGATTGTGGTAGCTGTATCGTCGTAAGTTGGATAAGTACATACATCTTCGGTAATTGTTAAAGCAGGGTCACCTGAAAAGTCGCTTACACAAGTAAAACCGAATGTTGAATCACGAACCAAATCATAAGCATTTCGGAAAAATTCCAATGTAGATAAACGAAATTCTTCGTTTGTAGTTGACTCTACAATTAGTTGTAAGCCTTCCTCACTTGCGATAAATCCTTTTCCGATAATACGGTCTGGATTGAAAAGTTCGATAACTACGACGTTCCAACCTGTTTCTGAAAGTGTAATATCGTACACGTTTCCATCATTGTTTGATTTGTTTTTGAATGTTAACGTTAATTTTTGTCCTGCTTTTCCAAAAACTAATAAACGAGCGTAACCAAATTGGAAATCTTCGGCATTAAAGTTTACATCAGTTGTAACTTTAGTATCGAAAGTATTTTCAGTTACTGCAATTGGTGTAACGAAAATTGTTCCCGTCATATCACATTTATTCAAACCACAAATTTTTTCATCTGGTTTGTCTTTCATATCATAAGAAACATAAGAACGCGCATTTTCTACTAAAGATTTTTTAAAACCAAAAATATTACAATAATAAGGATTTCTAAGTTTTGTAAACCAAGCAACTGAATCTGTAGCAATTTTACCTAATGATTTTGAGTTAAACTTAGGATTGCAATCTGTTAATAAAGAGCCCATTTATTTTACCTCCTTTTCCTTTTCTGATAATACTTTAAGTGCAAACGCTTTTTGATGAGTAGGTAGTCCACGTTGTGAGCGTGCTTCTAAAACATCAATATAGTTTAGACTTTCTTCTTTTTCTGTTTGTGATTTTAAATCTTCAGAAGTATTTACTTCTTTTTCTGTATCTTCATTTAAATCATTAGTTAATTCTTCATTTAAACCGAAATCCATTGTTATACCTCCTATACTTTTTTAAATAAACCCGTTAACATATATTTTTGAAAATCTTTTAACGGTATTTTTTGAGGTTTATTAACTTCCCATGTTTTACCATAAATGATTTTCTTAGTTATTTTAGGCGTTGAATATTTGCCACATGCTTTACAGCCAGTTCCATTTTCATTCTCGCCTAGATATTCGATTTCAATCATCTTATAACCGTCCTATCATTTAAAGACTTTAAAAAACATAACGAATACTCTTGAATCAATTTATCAAAATAGGTCATCGCCATTAACTTATAAATCGACGATAAGTCTTTTTGACCGTCCATTTCAATAATTGCCACATCGTCCATACTTCCACATTGTTTACATTCAATTTCTTGTGTTTGCATGTAAACTTTTGCCATTGCACAAAACCAGTAACAAAATTCAGGGGGAATTGTATCAGTCCCTACAATATAATCGATAACTAAATCGTAAGAAACACAACAATCGCAACAATCAAAAATATTTGTTAAATCAATCATCAAATCGTGAGTAAAATCATCAAATACATAATCAACTTCGATTTTTTTTACTTTAAGTCCTTCAAAAACACGAACATAAACATCAATTGTATCTATATTTATCCATGTTTCTGGTAAATTAATTCTTTTAATTATAGGACAACATGAACAACATTCAGGTTCTAAAACAACCTGCTTTGTTATTTCGTGAGGGTCTAACCAATTACCACATGTTAATTCTCCCCATAACGTTAGTGCGTTAAGAACAGCGGTGTTCCACTGTTCTTCTTCCGCACATTGAAAACAAGGACAACATTTTTTTACTTGTTCAACATATACATCGATAGGTACGTCAATAAATTTCTTTGGCATAACGCCACCGCCTTTCTAGTAAACGAAAGGTGCATATGAATTTACATTGATTAAGCCTTCGATACCTTTAAACGCTTTAGGGTCGCATTCAGATTTGATATTAGTAATAGCGATTAAATCGTTATCATCTGTGCTAACTACTGCGCCAAAATTAGTTAAGCGTGTGCATTCACTCCAGCAATCTGGATATGCTTTCTTTTCAGTATCCCAATGAACGAATGCTGAACGTCCATTTTTAGCAAATTCATTAGATAAGAATTGAGCTGGTACATCTAAAGGAACAGCTGAGAAGATACCAACTGTTTGAGGTACAAATAAAATTTGTCCAGTTAATGTTGTTTCATCAACATATAACAAGTTTGATTTTACAACTTTAATACCTTGGAAATAGTAAGCTGGTACAGTAAATGTATTGCCATTTTCTGTTACTGTTTCATTTCTAATTTCCCAACCTACTGGTAAACGTCCATCAATTTTAGGTACAATAGCTTGTTGTACTGCAGTGAATGAAATTTTATCAGCAATGAACACGCCTGATTGGAAACGTCCTAAACCAATTAAATTAATACGGCATAACGCTTGTTTGAATGCTTCTAAGATACCTAAGCTTCCATCGATGGTATAAATACCTTCTTTAGAATAAACTTGCTCTAAACCGTTAAAACGGCGAATAATGTTGCCATTTTGTTCAACAGTTAGTAAACCGTTTAAGAAAGTAAGCATATTTAAAACAACAAATTGTCCAATTAGACTTAATTGTTCAAATTGTTCTAATGTAGGCAAGTTTGCTTTCGTGATACCTTCAGCGATTAACATTTGTTTGTAGGCAGCGTAGATAACTGAATTTGTACCAGCAACCCCAATTTGTTGAGCCATGCTTTCGATACCTTTTACACATTTTTCTAAACATAACTCTTTAAGAATTGTATTGTTTGCGCATACTTGTAAATCGCCCGCAATAACACAGCAATCATCAGGTTTAGCTGTCATCGGTGAGAAAGAAAGGCGTGGAATGTTTTTCAATACAAGGTTCCCATCTTTATCATGCTCATAAATCGGAACATATTCCCCAGCATTTGTTGCGTCACGCATTGCTTTTAGTTGTTTTGATAATGTGGTATTAAGTAATGCCTTGAAGCCTTCGTCAGACTCGATTAAATTAACGAATAACGATAACTCAGCATTGTTTCCTAATGTACCAATATCAAAGAAACTTGATACTTCTAATTGTGTTGCATTTGATAATACAACTGGCAAACCGTTTTGAATTTCTACATTTTTATATAAATTAGTTGAATTCATTTTTTAGTTATCCTCCTTTAATATTTTTGTTTACTAGACATAAACACCGGAATAGTATTCTTGTTTTCTACTTCCGTTTTTGTAGTATCGATAATTTTAGTTTGTTTTTGTTTATCAGTTTCAGCTGTTTCTGTTTCAGTTTCAACTTTTTCAGTTTCAACTTTTTCAGTTTCTACTTTTTCAGTTTCTACTTTTTCAGTTTCTACTGTTTCAGGTTCAGCTTTTTCAGTTTCTACTGTTTCTGTTTCAGTTTCAACTGTTTTTTCTAATTCTTGATTTTTGATTTTTAATTCATTGATTTGATTTTGTAATTCTAGTTCTTCTTTTTTTTCTGTTAATTCTTTGTTGATATTTTGAACGTTTTCAAGTTCTTTTTTCAAATCTTCCAATACTGACATATCATTTTCACTTCCAATCATGATTTTTTCTTCTGTGTTTGTAATGCCTAATTCTTTCATCTGTTTAGTATTCAAAAACTTTTCTTGTTCGAATAACTCATGAACGTTTTCGATATTTGTGTGTTTTTTTACGATTTTTTCTAGCGACTCTTGAGTTATATCTAAGACATCGATAGCTTGCGAAAATTCTTTACTTGTTCCAATCGCAATTGTTGATGGTTTGTGCATCATGAACAGCGTTCCGTCCATTGCTGAACGTTTTGAGCCGCCAAGAAAGATAATCGTTGCAATTGAGTAGCACATACCTAAAACAACCGTGTGAACGATTTTATTAGAATTTTTCAATACATTATAGATTGAAACGCCTTCGGGAACAGAACCACCCGGTGAATTAATAAAAATAGTAACCTCTTCACTTGATGAATTAGATAAGAAGTTTAGAACATCGGACAGTAAAATATCTTCTCCGACTACTCCATTCAAAAATAAATTATTCATCTGCAATCACCTCAAAAAGCTTAATTTCTTCCCAAATAGCTTGCCCACAACATTTGTTTTCTGTTTCTTTCGTTTTAACCTTGATTGTTTCATCTTTTAAAATTTCATAATCAAAGTCAAACAATTTATAAACTTTGTTTGGATAGACACGATAGAAAGAACCTAAATTATTTTTAATGATTGTGTAACCGCTAGGCATACGATTAGAAGTTTTTACTTTTTTACCTTGTGGAGCATCTGCGTATTCTGGCGAATTTTCTCTAATAATTCTTCTTTGCCCAGTTGTCAAAAGCCCGTAATCTTTATTCTTCAAATAATCTAAATTTTCTTCGGTGTTTAGATTATCTTTTTTTTCAGTTACTTCTTTAACTGGTAATGCTTTTTTGATAATATCATTCAAACTAATTGAGTTGATTTCTTCTTCCTCTTTAGGAAATAAAGAAAGTAACTCCTCTTTGTTTTTTGCGTTTTTGTGAGAAATACCTAATTCGTCAAGAGAATCTCTTAGTTGTTCGTTTGTCATGTTTTTAGTGTCGTATTTTTTCATGAGAGCAACCTACTTTCCTAAAAGATTGTTACATTGAGGTTTAGGGTCTAGTTTGATTTTTGTTTCATCAATTTCAAGCACAGCAAACGACGTTCCATCCAAACCAATTAAATATTGTTTCTTAACGTTTACTGGGTTTTCGCCTGTTGTTTTTTCATCTACAACAAAAGAGTTGTAAGACGGAAATGAAACAGATAAGCCTTTTGCACTTTCTGGCGTAGGAAATTTTACTGTTTCGCCATTAGAATGCAATTCTCCACTTTTGTAAATATAATTAGCCATAATAGTTTACTCCTTTCTTAATAGAATCAATTAATAATGTTTCAACTTCATCAATAGGTAAAGAATTTCTAAATGTACCAACGATTTCAGTTGAATCTACCATGATTATATCATATGAATGATTTTGTAAACCTAAAAAACTTTTTTTATCGTTTTTATTTACATGTAAAGCTGGATAAACATTTTTAATTAATACATGAGTAGGTAACTCATCTACTACTTCTGGATTAATTACAATATCCATGGAACCGTCTTTATTTTTACGATAGACATTTTTGTAACGCACGCTTTTATCGAATACAGATAAATTAGTAAGTCCTTCAATTGTTAACCCTTCGTTTTTAATACTTTTTAAACTTTTCTTTAAAATAGGGTCTAGTTCAGTGTTAGGAACTCCTGTTTTCCCATTTTTGCTTGTAAATGCTAACATTTTAACACTCCTTTTTTTATAATATTTCTTGTTCGTAATCTTTAAACCTCAAATATAAATCGTCATCATCAAAAATCATTTTGACAATTTTTGAAAGTGAGTTTGCAGTTTCATTTTTTAACGGTGTAAGAAAAGTTGACCTAGCCGAACGTATTAACGCATCTTTTGAAATGTTTCCGCTGTCTTTACCAAGTGAAAGCAATATTGCGGGAAAATTAAATATAGAAGATATAACAGTGTCCGTATTCTCCCAAATAAACTCAAATTTATCAATAGAATTCATTGGCAACATTTGTGTTACTTCCTTATATGAGGCGTCCAACGCAGTAACATTTGATTTTTTGGCTTTATTTTCTTTTAATTTTTCTAAAAAATCAGCCCGCATCTTTTCGATTGAATCGTTTTCGGTTTTTGTAATTCTTTCAGCAATTGCCGAGGTTATCCGTTGCTTAGGCTCATCTGTTAGTAAAAAAATATCGCCATAATCTCTTTCAGTTGTCGCTTCGTAAATACGATTATTCAATTCTAACAAAATTTGCATATTCATCAAATCAGAATTTAAGACATAATCTTCTGAGGTTAATTCTATCATAGCTTGTTCTGATATAATGTAACCTTCTTCACTTCTTATATATCCGAATTTATCAAATTTTATTTTTTTAGGTATTATAGGATTTCCTACCGTATAATAAGACACTTCTTTTATAATCACATCATTTGACTTCAGAATATGTTTTTGTACGTTTTCTTTCGGGAGTGAATATATATTTTTATCCTTCGAATCAATAAAAATATAACTCAATCCAAAAATTTCTTTTAATCGAATCGCTTTTTTTACTTCATAAAAGTTTATATGATTATTTTTATTTACTGAATATAAAAATTTTTCAAAGCTTTCAGTTTGTTCATTATTTACATTTGAATTTTTACATACTTCCAAATCCGTCCCAAAAATAGAATTAATTTTTGACCTTAACGCATAATTAAACTTAGGAATCAACTTAAATAAATTTTCATATTCAGATTGGTTTGGATTACTGTTAATCATATCTATGATATAGTTTTGGCATTCTCCCAAGCAATTAATTTTGTTACATTTCGAGCATTTACCCAATCTTTACACCTCCTTTCGTTTATTATAACGCAAAAAAAAGAAAACACCATATAATAGGGCATTTTCTTTTTTCGACAGTAGAATAAATATTAAAAAGAATAATTTGATAGTAAGAGATTTTGAAAAGGTAATCTGATAGATTATGGATTGATAAGACTATTATATCATTATTTTTAAAAAAAACAACTATAAACGCATAATATCGTAAATCGCTTGTAAACAAAGAACCATAGAATCTAATTCATCAGGCGAATGCCCGATACGACTTTTTATCAGTTCTTTAGATACTACTTTGATTGTTTTAGAATCAATTTCTAATTCAGTCGCTTCTAATTCTCTTTCTAATTCTTGATAATAATTATAAAAGATTATATTTTTGCTTTGCAGTTCGTTAGATAGATTAATATACATTTCCGCTCTTTTATTTAACGCTAAAGACGTTTTGCCTTTGACCCTATCTGATTTTTTACCACCAAAATTTATAGGCTTACAAGTTACTTCTGGGACGTTTTGTATTAAATAATCGATAATGTGTTGACCATATGCTGAATCGATATATACGCCGTTACAATTAACAGACTTTAAAAAATTAGAAATGTTTTCAGAAACTACATAAGAAGTATATCCGTCTACCCATTCATCATCGAACTTCTGGAAACCTATCATTTTTATTTTTTTAATTTTTGTATTGTAAGACATTAAACACAGGCAAGTGCTGTCTTTGCCTTTTGTCGCTGAATCAATACCTGCAAAAATGTAATCATATTCATTCAACGTGATTTCTTCATCTAAATAAACCGGAGCGGGAAAGTCTATTTCTACGTTACTAGGTACTATACCTAAATAATTCCAAGAATACCACGAGTAATCTCTTTTTTTCGTTTCTTCAATCCGTTCTATTAATTGTTGAGGTAATAAATTTTTTCCTGTATCGTCATCTAAATAAGTAGAATGAATGGGCATTTGGTTTGATATTTTTTTTAAGAAGTTAAATACCCAATGATGCGTTGAACGTGGTGGATTGTAAGAATATAAATAGACAATCCGCTCCCCTTTAATCGAATTTCTTTCTAATGAATCAAGTGTTTTCAAAATAGACTCGCCACTTTGAAACTGGTCTAATTCTTCAAACCATATAATAGAAATGTTATCTATAGCGTTAGCTTTTTTACCATCTTGACCGTTTAAGCCGTAAAAATATATACAAGAACCATTTTTAAATATAATTTTATGAGGGGATTGCATAATTCTCACATTATCAATCATATCTAAATCATCTAATACATTAACGAATTGTTGTTTAACCCCATCTCTTATATCTTCCATTTTATTCATAAAAACCGCATAATTCACTTTTTTGTTTTGTGCTTGCCTTAAAATACAATCAATAACAATCGCAAGACAACAAGAATAAGACTTAAAAGAAGAACGTCCACCCGATAATACAAAGTTATCTATAGTATTCTTATTGGCAATTCTATCAAAAATAGGTTTATGCTTTGAAATTATATCTGTAGAAGAATTAAATTTTATTACTTTCATCTTCTATTCATCATCTTCTTTCACAGCAAACAGCCAGTAACGCTCATCAATTGATTTGATTTGGTTTTCTGTATATTGTTTTGCATCTTCTTTATCAGTTGAATATAAATACTTTTTATCGAAACGCATATACCCAATTTCTGGCAACTTTACATAATACAATTGCTCTTCTTCTATATCGTAGTTGTTATCTACTGCTTGATAAAATTTAAGAATATTACCACATTTATCAAACCATTCTAAAACGAATTGTTCCAACTTTTCATGATAGTAGTCATCAATTACCGACCTAATAACATATTCTTTATTCTCTTCTCTGCGACCACCAGCACCTTCAATTATATCTGCTATAAATTG
>JAAAKD020112133.1:0-11089 GCA_010014825.2 Danaus melanippus | reverse complement strand
ACTCATGAGGATCTGTTGTATCCTTGCCAAGGAACTTTCCAACTCTAAAAGCTCTCTGTACTGGATTAACATCTATTGCATAATCGGCCAAACACGATCCACTTTGTGCAATAGCTTTATGAAACAAACCTTGAGCCATCGGAGATATCATAAGATAAGTCACTGAAACTGCTCCACTACTTTCTCCAAAAATCGTTACGTTATCAGGGTCGCCCCCGAACTGTTTAATATTATTTTGAACCCACCTTAGGGCTGTCACCATATCTTTCATACCTGCGTTGCCATGAACTTCAGGGGTGTCAAGACACAAAAATCCTAATACTTCTAATCTATAATTAAATGTAACAAAAATAACGTCATGTCTTATCAGAAAATGAGGTCCATGCATTCTTTCATTTCCAGATCCCGACTGAAGCCCTCCCTCGTGGATATACACCATTACAGGTAATTTGGAGTCAGTTTGTAAGGTGGGAGTGTAAACATTAATGAATAAACAGTTTTCATCACCTTTTTTAAATTTTGAGTACACAACATCCCATTGTGGGCAAGAAGCTCCATGTTCCATAGCGTCTAGGATATGAGACCAGGGCTTCGGAGGAAGCGGAGCCTAAAATATTCATTTAGTAAAATAAAAGATCCCATAATAATTTGTCTAAGCCGTCAGATCGGATGCTACCTTGAATCTAAGATTTCCCACTGGTGGCTGTGCGTATGAGATTCCTTTGAAGCTATAAAACTCCTTGCGATTATCAAGTTTTCTTATTCTTCCTCGGACCTTTCCTTCCTTCAGAGTCAAAATGGGTGAATGCTTTTAAGATACGTAGTTTGAAAAATAATTATATACTTTGGCTAATAATAATAAATATAAATAATAATTTCCTTTTTACATAACTAGGTTGTTGAAATTATGTATTTTGTAATATACTGTATTGAAAGCCTTACCGCTTACAAGATATAAGCATTTTGTAAATTTTAGGTTAAAATTATATATGAAGACACAAAACACTCAGGGAGCGAAAAAAAAGCTCACAACGCGTTGTGGTCAGAAGAAAAAATCCGAATGGCGAAATTCGTGTTATGGTTCTAATGATAAGGAGCACTACGCGTTCTGGGAGTAACAGAAAGACCAAATAGCAAAATTCATGTCGTGGCTTACAAATATGCTATGCGATCTCGACAAGTTGTTGCAACAAAAAGAAACCGTGACGCGACACCATATTTTTTCAGTGGATATTGATACTGGTCGCCAGAAAAAAATCCTAAAGTACATTAACAATACGTAATTTTACACAAACGATTATAAACTTATATTTAAGTTTATGTGAACAATGCCAATAAAAAAAAACAGAAAGCGATTTAGTATTTGTGGCTCGGAGGGAGCCAACTCCAGTGTGCTATGGGTGTGGCTGCGCTGAAGATACGGCACAACACAACCTCTAGGAGTGTACATCCTGAGCCCGGGAACGAGAAAACCTCGTCCTAAAAATAGAGGATGATTTATCATTACCGGCCGAAGTTAAATCTATGGTCAATAGTTCTAGGTCGTGGCAAGCGTTCCTCTCCTTTTGCGAAGCCGTCGTTTCGCAAAAGGTGGCAGCGGAACGGCTGAGGGAAGACGACCCAACGTCGAACTAACAACGACGCAGGAGAGTAAGTCGTAGGCGGCTCACTCACGACCGCCTCTTTAGGACCCGGGGCGGTAGACACGGGTACTCTGCCATCCGCTTCGACGAAGTACTGGATTCCGATAGCGTACCGAACCACGTTGGCACGCCTCTGGGAGCTTCTGCTGCTACAACTTTATCTTGCGTTGGATTTGTGATCGAAAAGGCCATAGTGGGAGGCCGCGGGCTGGGCGAAACTGTTACCGCAGCCTTCCCCCTTTGTGGTGGTATGGTGTGGTGAGGAGGAATTACTCTGTTTTTTTTAATGAGTACACTGGGCGCTTTATGCCCTGGAATCCGACATCATACCAGTTGCCCTCCCCGGGCCTAGTAGTATGCGAAAGGCATTTTTTCAGGATCGCCAAAAAAAAAGTTACATCTTTAGCTATCTTCGTTTTGATCGGTATTAGAATAGCAAATTTTGTCAAGGGATCTTGATAATTCATAATAAATTTATAATCTTCATCTTTCTTAGACTCCACGGTAAATATCCAGTTTGAAATGATAGTTCCAAACGCTTCGTGACTTTCTTTCATTGCTACAACTAGTTGAGATCAAGCAGCATTGTAAGGCACGACATGAATTTCGCTATTTAGTCTTTCTGTCATTGCCACAACACGTGGTGCACGTTTCCATTGGAGCCATAACACGAAGTCTTGTTATGGCTCTAATGGAAACGTGCACCACGAGATTGTTTTACTGTGACCACAACGTGTTGTGAGTTATTTACCCTCTGACTAAGCGTTTTCGATCTTTCAGCCTAACATATAGGTATACTCTACTAACATGACGAGCTCGTGGCCTCAAAGACGAATACTAATTTTTTTTTACATTAAAGCAGCTTTCCCCAAATTGGGCGATAACAACCCCCTGTGGGCGCTGCAAATCTAAAAGCCCGCCCGGTAAATGATTCAGAAAGAAAAGGAACGTTGTGTAGAAGAGTCCTGGAGGGTGATTGGTAATTTCATTTAGCTAGGATAAGTTATAGTGGCTATTCGGTAGATGATAAAATAGGGGTGCTAACAAATAATTTATTCTGAAAGTAAGCAGTTCCGGTTGCGAATAGCACTGCCCCCTCTTTTCCCGTTGGTGTCGTAGTAAGCGACTAAGGGATATATCTAACAGAAAGATGGGCAGCAGCATCTTCCTGGAACAGGTAATCTATACTGCCCTCGCCAACCCGTCTGTCATGAAGTCTGAGTGCAACGAACGGCCCCTTGTCCCCGGCAGCCCCACTAGCCCGAACTACCGTTGCGGTCTCGGTAGCGGTGGGGCTAGGGGTGCGGAAAATCCCCGGCAGACGCCCGGCTACCAATACAAACCACCACTGGCCCTGGCAACGCACAACATACGCACTTTGAGGAATGACGAGAAGATACTTGAGCTGGAGGAAGAATTGAGCAAATTACGGTGGAATATTTTGGGCTTGTCTGAAGTCCCTAGAGAGGGCCAGGATACGATAACCCTGAAATCTGGTAATCTGCTCTTCAACCGGGAGGGTGACCAACAATCCTAAGGTGGTGTCGGATTTCTCGTCCACAAGTCTCTCGTTAACAACATCATAACCATTGATAGTGTATCCAACTGGGTGGCCTACCTAACACTCTGAGTATCTAAGAGGTATTCATTGAAGGTAGTTCAGGTATATGCGCCAACTTCGTCACACCCAGATGAGGAAGTACAGTCTATGTATGAGGACATTAGTAGGGCCATACATATTAACAAAACTCACTTTGATGTTGCTATGGGAGACTTTAATGCAAAGCTAGGCAAGAGAAGTGCTTACGAGTTGAAGCTGGGAAACTTCGGTCATGGGCAACGGAACCTTAGAGGGCAGAGGCTGGCGGATTTTCTGGAGAAAGAAGGACTCTTTGTGATGAATTCTTTCTTCCAGAAGCCCCCTCAACGAAAATGGACATGGATGAGCCCCAATGGTTCTACGAGAAATGAGATAGACTTCATTATGACCGATAAGAGCCGAATATTCAATGATGTCTCAGCGATTAACAGGGTGAAAACCCGTAGTAATCACCAAATTGTGAGAGGCACGTTGAATATAAACGTTAAACTGGAACGCTCCCCTTGAATGAAGTCCACTCTCCGACCGACTCGAGCTCAGATCGAAAACTCCGAGAGCTTTCAACTCGAGCTTTCAAATCGCTTTGATTGCCTGGCAGATCACGCATCGGTGGACGAGATCAACAACAGGTTCGTAGAAACCGTCCATACGGTTGGGTCTCAGTACTTCAAGACTCACCGTACCACTAGAACTCAGAAGCTCTCCGACTGCACCCTTAAACTTATGGCTGAACGAGGCTCGCTTAGATTACAGTCTCCTGATGATGCTGAGTCACATAGCCAGCTTAATAGACGTATCCGAAAATCCTTGCGTCATGACATACGTAACTTTAATACTGCTCGTATTAAAGATGCAATTGAGCGAAATAAAGGCTCCAAAGTGTTCGTAAGAGATATGTCTATTGGCCAAAGCCAAATGACAAAGTTGAAGCGTTATGATGACAGCGTAGTGTCTACAAAAGCGGAAGTCTTAAGGGAAATTGAGAACATCTATGGACGACTCTATGACTCGGTCGCAAAGCCAGTTTCTAGTGCGGCTACAGACCTGAGAGCCAAACTGACCCGACACTATACCGAAGATAACCCGGACATCAGTCTGTCTGAGATTGAGGTGGCCCTAAAACAGTTAAAGAACAACAAGGCACCGGGTGAGGACGGAATTACTTCTGAGTTTCCGAAAGCGGGTGGAGCACCGGTACTTAAAGTCCTTCAGAAGCTCTTCCATTCTGTCTTGTTCGAAGGTACCACGCCTGAGGCGTGGAATAGGAGCGTGGTGGTGTTGTTCTTCAAGAAAGGCGATAACACCTTATTGAGGAATTACAGACCCATCTCGCTCTTGAGCCACGTTTACAAACTGTTTTCTAGGGTCATTGCAAATCGTCTCGAACGCAGGTTTGATGACTTCCAGCCTCCCGAACAAGCCGGGTTCCGAAAAGGCTATAGTACCGTAGACCACATACGTACGCTGCGCCAGGTTATACAAAGGAATACAACCTGCCGCTCTGTCTAACGTTTGTGGACTACGAAAAAGCCTTTGATTCGGTCGAAACATGATCGGTACTGAAATCTATCCAGCGATGCCATATTGACTACCGGTATATCGAAGTTCTGAAGTATTTGTATAGAAACGCCACTACGTCGGTCCGACTTCATAAACAGAGTTCGAAGGTCATTCTTTTAAAATGAGGCGTAAGACAGGGAGACGTCATATCTCCGAAACTGTTTACAGCCGCTTTGGAAGACGCCTTCAAGCTTCTGGAATGGAAACGACTGGCCATCAATATAAACGGCGAATACATTACTCACCTTCGGTTTGCCGACGATATCGTGGTCATGGCAAAGTCGATGGAGGAATTAAGTACGATGCTCGAAGCCCTCAATCGGGTCTCCCAACGGATAGGTCTTAAAATGAACATGGACAAGACGAAACTCATGTCTAATATCAGTGTTGCACCTACCCCTGTTATGGTTGAGAACTCGGTACTTGAAGTTGTTGACGCGTATGTATACCTGGGACAGACAGTCCAGTTAGGAAGGTCCAACTTCGAGAAAGAGGTCAATCGCCGAATCCAGCTCGGATGGGCAGCTTTTGGTAAGTTTCGCAACGTCTTTTCGTCCAAAATACCTCAGTGCCTTAAGACGAAGCTATTTAATCAGTGTGTGTTGCCAGTGATGACTTATGAATTCGAAACTGGGTGCTTCACAAAAGATCTTATAAATAGACTCAGAGTCGCTCCAAAAGCTATGGAGAGAGCTATGCTCGGAGTTTCTCTACGAGATCGAATCAGAAATGAGGAGATACGTAGAAGAACGAGAGTCACCGACATAGCTACACGGATTAGCTCTTTGAAGTGGCGGTGGGCAGGCCATATAGGAAAGAAAACAGATGGCCGTTGCGGCCGAAAAGTTCTCGAATAGAGGCCACGGATCAAAAAGCGCAGCATCGGACGTCCACCAACGATATGGACGGACGACTTGGTCAAGGCCGCGGGTTCACGGTGGATGCTGGCCGCTTCCGACCGAACCACTTCGAAGTCGATGAGGGAGGCCTACGTCCAGCAGTGGAGCAGCACGTGGCTAAAGTGAAAGCAAGCAGTAAACCAAATATAATGAGATCTAAAATTTTCACGAGTTTTATTCATTTAAATTAAACTAGTATTTTTCGGATTACACCACGCGACTTTATTTTTGATTAAAAACTACATATTACATACGTTTCGGCTACTTTACAGCAAATGTGATCACGGGCAGACGAGATGTGAATGTCTGTCAGTTAGTCTTGTTATTTTATCACGTACTGCTACCACGTACCGCTCTGGATGCCGGCAGAATGCGCTAACAGTGTCCCAAAGTCTTGCGGTGTGGTTACGGACATGGAATTTTATATTTTTAAGCAAGGGATCCCAGGTGTTTGATAGGATCCAAATATCTTCTCTATTGAAATTGGGGTGTTTTTTAATTTCATTAGCCTCGCGGATTAACCTCGATTTATACCTGTCTTCACGAAAGAGGCCGTGTGGTTTATCAAACCGAATGTAGTGCCTATTTTTGATGTCCGAGATGTGTTCTTTAACCCTAGTACCTACGATTAGCTTTGTCTGTCCAATGTATGACAAGCCACAGTCACAATCGAGTTTGTATACAGCCGCTTGTTGTCAAGGAATGTTAGTCCTGATCGGTCTCAAGAATTGGCTCACTTTCTTGTGTGGTTTGTAAATAGTCTTGATTGAAACCTTCTTCGAGATGTTGTCTATTCTGTCAGTAACTCCCTTCACATCTGGTAGTATCGCAGGTTGTCGCTCAACTGTGGGTGGCTTCAAGTTGTTCTTGCGATGCTGGCGAGGCACGGACAAGTTGTTGATGGTCAGAGCATGTTTTACATGTTGCAGCTCGGCCTCTAGGTGATCAGTATCGCAAAGGTGTTGTGCTCTCTGTAGGTAACAAAGATTTGCCAACGGTAGCTAACTGTAGAGGATGGTGGTGTGATTTACCATTGAGGTACCTATCCAGAGCGGTACGCCAGAAAATTAAGAAATCCATGGCGGTAGGTGATAAAATAACTGACAGACATTCACATCTCGTCTGCCTATGATCACGGTTGCTGAAAAGTAGACGAAACGTCGGGAGTATGTAGTTTTAAACAAAAATAAATTCTCGTAGTATAATCCGAAAATATTAGTTTCATTTAAATAGACCAAATAAAATATAAATATGTTTGGGAACTCCTGCATTAAAATTTAAAGGGTCACTGTAAAATAAATAACAAGTATGACAGTACAAAACAACTGAGTCCTAAACTAATAAAATTAAATAATTTAAATGAAAATGTATTGAGCGATTTTGTATCATGTAGATGTTTATACAGATCCTATCACTACCGGAAGGTGGTCTCAACTTCAAGAAACGAGCAGAAAAGGGGGTAAAAGAGCCGACTGGCTGGCTGGTGGACAGTAGTTGCCGTCGCCTATGGACATCTGCAATATGGTGTTGCGGATGTGTTGCCGACCTTTGGATGAAAGGAATGATGGAAGGATGTGATGATCAAATAACCATTCCGTCAAAGATCATTGCTCTTGGTCTGAACTGACAATCGAGTTTCGTGTGTCGCTGGCAAGAGGTGCGGAGGGTCCCCCGACCGGACCCGTAGTAACAGGGTCAAAAAATCATTGCACACATCAACACACGGGGAGAGGAAAAGGTGGAATAGAGGAAAAGGCAATAGGCTCCCCCACTCCTCGAACGAAACGTAGACATTAAAGGTTACATCACGCCCATCTTCTGAGAGAGGGTAATACTTTCCTGGTCGACCTAGCCTATGTTCGAGCTGTACTAACTTGACCAATAGTAGGCTTTACTACCTCTGAATAAATATGTTACATTTTATAAAATGTCACACCGGAAAATTATATTTTGGTTTTATTTTTTTTAAAATATATATTCTGTTATATCATAAACACAGAAACCGTCTAAACACAAGTCAAGACATCTAGCCTGTCTAAGAAGTAGTCTTATCACACTTACCATATTGCTTGAATAAGAAGTGAGATTCCTCTAGTTAAGACAAAAATAGTCAATTATTTTTACGGTTGTATTAATATAGATATGTGAATAATAAACACTATTAAATATACCTACTTGACTGATTGTAACAAAGATCGCTGAACGCTTTATAACAAACATTAAATACGACTACGTGTGTCGACTGTATGTCAATGGAAATAAAAAGCAATAACAATTATACTTTTATGAGATTACGATATCTGTCCTTAGTAATTAAGAAAAAATCTTCATAACAATAGCTACAGGAACACCACTTCCTACAATATGTAAGTAGTAAGAAAAATATACAACTCATTATATAAGTTGTGTTGTGTAGGTACCTAACTTTTTTTAATACCTTTATTCTGATAAATTATTCTAATTAAAGTTATAAGTATTAAAACAAACATATAGAAGTATTAAAACAAACCAAAACGTAAAACATATAAATTACAATTTCTATCATAACATAGGGTAGAAATTGTACAAATATATCTAAATGTACTGATGAGTTAGTACGAAGTTCGTGAGTAGTGCTGGCCGGCATATAATATGTAAAAACGATTTATTCAATTCAGTTGTCAACACGCGTTGCCTGAATGTCATTGTTATATCTTGGTCTGGTTTAAATATAATTATATACGCGTAAATATCGCCTATTTATTCATAATCTTACAGGTTATGGGCCCAGAAGTTGAAGAAGCTTATAAATATGGCTGCATCTATTAGACTTGACCAACTTACTGGTGAAAATTACGATACTTGGAAGATACATATGCGAGCTATTCTGAAAAAGAATGATTTATGGGAGTAAGTATCGGGTGCAATCTTAAAACCTCCACCGAGTGACCCCAAGTATACAGAATGGCTTAAAATGGACGGCAAAGCTGAGTCTGATATTTTATTAGCGGTTAGTTCAAGCGAGGTAGCTGCATTGGACAGTTTAGAAAGTTCTCGAGCTATTTGGGAGAAATTGAAATCCATGTACCAGTCAAGCGGGCCGGCGAGAAAAGCCTCATTGTTGAAGAAACTGGTGTTGACGCGAATGAAAGAAGATGATGACCTTAAGAAGCATATCGCAGATTTTTTCGATGCTGTCAAGAAGCTGAGAGAAATCTGTTTGATAGTTATAGACGAGCTGCTAGCCATTTTATTGTTATACAGTTTGCCAGATTCGTTTGCTATGTTCCGGACGGCAATAGAATCATGCGACGATTTACCCTCAACTGAATCGTTAAAGATGAAAATTATTGAAGACTTCGAAGGTCGTAAATCCCAAACGGTAGACCAGGGTGCTATGTTCGTCAAACGTATTAACAAAAACACTCATCTGAAGAAGAATTATGATAACCATGGCCGTAAAGTTTATGTTGAATGCTATCGGTGTGGTCGGCGTGGACATATAGCGAGAGATTGCAAGGTCAAGTATTTGGCCATTATGCATTGAATGTAGTACGTAGCTTTTCCAACAGGTGTCACTAAATAGTAATTGTTGTATAAAGTTTGTTAAGGAAATGAAATATTGTAACAATAATGTATAAGGGATATTGCATATTTCACTATGGTAAGTTGTAACGTATGAATATGTAAATGAACGAGTAATCACAAATACACTAAACCACTAGATTGTAAGTTTAATCAAAAGAAGTATACGTTGAATTGTTTTTTTTGTTAGTGGGTAGGTATATACGCATCAGCTGATTAACTTTGCACAAAATTCACTGATAATTAAAACTTATTAATGTATTTATTACACTCGCAGTATATTTGCACACTTAACGTTTTAATAAAGGTTTGTTTTATCAAATTCACTGAGTTTTACTATTTTTGTTTCTATAAAATGTACGAACACACTTGTCACCGCCAAACGTCAGTCGAATACGTCGGAGAGTCGAGTACACTGGCGGAGGAAGTGGAAGTATCGAGGCCCGTGAAGTTTACAGACGTGAGAATCACGGGCCTCAACGATGCGATGATCTCGGACGGGCTGATAACCGTGGTCGCGCGAGAGGGGGGCTGCACCGAAGCCCTGGGCTTCGTGGGACAGGCTCTGCCCTGGTAGAGGTGCCGGATGCGGCGGCCAACAAGCTGCTGCAGCTGGGCAGCCTAACGGTGGGGTGAGCCTAGTGCGGCTCTCTTACATGGAGGCACGACCCAAGCATTGTTTTAAGTGCTTGGGAATGCGGCACGTAGTAGCCGCGTGCCCCAGTCCAAAAGACCGCAGCGGTCTTTGCTACCGTTGCGGCAATGAGGGCCACAAATCCGCCCAGTGCTCCGCGTCACCGCTCTGCGATGTGTGCGCGGACGCGAGCAAGCCGGCGGATCACGTGATGGGGTGCCATTCGTGTCGTTCCCCATCCACCCGTGAGAAACTCCTGGCCCAGCCAAAATGGGCGGGGGTTTCGAAGCAGGCGTCAGGAGCTAAGATGTCCGAGTAATGGCCGGATATCTCAGATTCCTGCAGTCCAACGGGAACCACTCCGCCGGGGTTCAGGATCTCTTCCTGCAGTCCATGGTGGAGTAGGCCGTTGACGTGGCGGTCATTTCAGAGCCGTAGTATATATATATGTATAGCCGGAGAGTATATTTTCAATATACTTATACTATGTCACAATTAAAAACTAAATATCTTTGAATACCAAGTGGTGTTGGTAAGACGTATAAAACATTGCTCTTCACCGAGGCAAGTCTCGCAATAGCTTACAAAAATACACTACACAGTGCGCCAACAAGAAGAACAAAAGCCGCAATGGGTGTAGTTCAGCCTCCTGAATACAGGAAGATCGTCGAACCAAGAGACCATGTAATTAATGCGTTCCTTGAGTATATCTCAATAATAAATGGACAAAAAGCGGAAAAGACCAACAGACCAACTTTTCGTAACCTGAAATCGATTGTAAATTTCAAACATAAGCTCAAATTATTTTTATTGGAAAAACAAAAAAGTTCGTAATTTTATTATTATTTATTTATTTATTTTATTTTTTTATTTTTTTTACAAGACGAGATCGTTACTCATATTTTTAATTTTTAGATTTATTATTTAACTTACTAGAAATCAATTTTATTTATTTATTTTCGTTTTTTTTTTTTTTCTTTCATTTCTCGTCACTTTTAGTGGCACACAAAATAGGTATTAATATATCTTTACTTTATGACTAGCGGCCCGCCCTGACTTCGTCCAGGTATAATTCTGTAAATTACATCCCTACCCCTACCCTACCCCACCCCTACCCTACCCCCCCCCTACCCCCACCCTACCCCTCCCCCTCCCCCACCTCCCCCACACCGGAAAGGCACCCTCTTCA
>JAAAKD020112109.1:0-11107 GCA_010014825.2 Danaus melanippus | reverse complement strand
AATCATTATACCATAAAAAGCCTTGTATATCTTGATATACAAGGCTTTTTACTACTTAAAATCAAAAGAAAAAGACGGGTTTCTTCCTTACTCCGACCGCCTCCACCGTGCGGAAGAAAGCCTTGCATGCAAGGCGAAAGTCAAAAGAAAGGTCAAGACCTACTAATTGTCTAATGCTGGTTAGTGTCACCTACTCCAGTTGTATCCACTCATTTTTCAGTGAGTGGTTTTGTGTCCTCGCGAGCTTACAACAGCCAGTCGAAAACACAAGGGTATATCAACGAGCAAGCTCGCCCTTGTGTTTTCTTGGTGGCTGTTGTCTGCCTGCTTCACACCCAAAACCTCAAACTCACTGGAAAAATGATGCAAATGGCTACAAAGAAAGGAGCGTTGTACAATAGACCAGCGACAATTAGAAAATCAAAAGATCACCCCTTCCTAAATCTTCTAAAAAAATGAAGGTTTAGAATCAAGAAAAAAGAAGAAGGAAGTGGCAAAAAGTAGTTTATTAAGCCATATTAAACGGCTATAGGCTATACTAATTCTAGAAATCTACACACGACAAAAGCATCCTTTTATTAGATGCAAAAGGATGCCTTTATCCAATGTTGGAATACATTTATCCCTTAGTTTAGCAGAAGTAATGTATCTTTTCTATCTTACCTAGAAATTATGAATAAATAAGTGACAGAAACAACCAAATAGGGGGATATCGTGAAGGAACGTTCGTATCAAGCCGTCTACTCAGATCACTTGTCGAAGTGGAAGGATCCGCGCTATGTAATCGTCTCTTCGGAGACGGGAGAAATATTAGACGATGCACAAGGGTATGGTTATAAATCCAAACCGAAAGCGTATAAAGCCTATTGCTACAAGCAAAAGCTACGTCAGAAAGCCCAAAAGAATCATACTGGAAACTAATTGGAGGAAACTAACTTGAAACTACTTTTTGCTATTGTCCTTTTTTTAGCTGCTATTTTTGCAGTATTTGTGTATTTTTCCCGTTGGGGAAAAGATAATTTTACCTATAAAGGCAAAGCCGCCTTTTTATTTACATTACTCGTTATTAGTTGGACGTATTTATTAACTATCCTATTTCCCTAGTCAACGAATCATCAACAATCTATTTACGAGGAGGAAGAAGAATGAAAAAAGCCTTTTCTCTATTTTGGTGGTATTTCCGATACTTGCCCTTTTTCTTTATGATTAAAACATGGCTCATGGCTTTTTATATTGGCCTTTTTTACTGTTACGCGCTACGAGAATCCGGACAGGATTTTCACCACGTGCTGCCATTTTTACTTGTTTTTAGCATTTGTTTGCCGTTTAGCTATTATGCGTTGTACGTATTTTTACACCGGGAGCGCCGGCAACAGTCCCACGTCATCGTGGTTGCCCCAATCAACGGGACGTTCTATGCGATAAAAGACATGTTTCGCTTATGCTGGCAAGTGACAGAATACGTCTTAGCGTATGTTTTAGGCCCCGTTTTAGTGTTATATATGTTCCGAAAGATTTACTTAGAATATCTTGAATAGAAAAGAACGGAGAGAACCAATGAACAAAAGAAAACGACGTCAACTACTGGCGAGTATAGCTGTAGCTATTTTAGGAAGTTTTAGTGTGGGTACCCACAGCCAGGTAAAAACATGGACAGAATCGCTCCTTGATCCTATGATTAGCACACAGGTCTCACAAAAGAAAACCGCGCCTATTGCGGAAAGGACGAACCATGAGACGACGCAAGCCACAACACAAAATGAAGCCATTAACCAAGTAACCTATCAACAACTGGCTGCGTTAGACTTCCATAGTGGAGAGCAAGCGGTTCACGTCGTCAACAACAATAACAGTACGTTAAACCCGCAAGAATGGTCAGAAAATCGTGTCCTATATGGGGACTTAGACCGCTTAAACCGGACCACTCAAGTGACAGCCTATTTAGATAAGCGCAATTTGGGGCGTTCCAAAGGACGCGAGCGTCAAGTATGGAAACCAACTGGCTGGCACCAAAAGAAGGTAGAGGGCAAAGATATTTATAACCGCGGGCATTTACTTGCCTATACGTCTAGTTTTAACTTTGATATCGAGGGTCATTTTAAAGAAGGCCAATTAGGAAGTATCGATAATCCCAAAAATCTTGCCACACAATCCGCCTTTGCCAATCAACACGTGCAAACCCACTATGAAGAACTTGTCCGACACGCACAAGCCATTGCGGACAATCGCGTCGTGTATCAAATCGTCACAGTCTTTCGTGGTACGGAATTGATGCCCAGAGGGTATTGGCTACAAGCCAAAGATAGTGCAGGTACGTTGAACTTCAATGTCTATGAATACAATGTAGAACCTCATATTCAATTCAATTATCAAGACGGAACTAGTCGCATGGACCCTCACCAAGAGGTTATATTTCGTAAGTAGATCACTACAATGTATGAAACTTAAAAGCATCCTATTTCATAAATAGGATGCTTTTAGTATAGTAAATAAAGGATGTGAACCAAGTGACAACAGTCATTTTAGCAGAAAAACCAAGCCAGGCATTAGCCTATACCCAAGCCTTCCAAAAAACCGATAAATTCGACGGCTTCTTTCAGGTGAAAGATAGCCTTTTTCAAGAGGAGACGTTGATCACCTTTGGGTTTGGCCATTTAGTGGAACTGGTAAAGCCTGGAGATTACGACGAAAAATGGAAGAAATTTGGCCAAAGTTTACCCATTTTCCCGGATACCTACAAATTCCAAGTCGCTAGTGACAAGCAGAAACAATTCAACGTAGTCAAAACACTCTTACAAAAAGCTACTACCATTATCGTTGCCACAGACAGTGATCGCGAAGGGGAAAATATCGCGTGGAGTATCATCCATCAAGCCGGAGCCTTTACCAAAGAGAAAACCTACAAACGTCTTTGGATCAACAGCTTAGAAAAAGAGGCGATTCGAGCAGGGTTCCAACAGTTAAAAAAAGGAGAAGACTTTTATTCTTATTATCAAGAAGCCCAGACACGACAAATCAGTGATTGGTTAATCGGCATGAACGCAAGTCCTTTGTATACCTTAGAATTACAAAAGAAACAGGTGGAAGGAACGTTTTCGATTGGACGGGTTCAGACGCCGACGCTTTATATGATCTACCAGCGCCAACGAGCCATCGAAGAATTTCAAAAACAGCCGTATGTTGAAGTCGAAGGTGACGTGCACGCGTCCGAAGGACACTTTAAAGCGACCTTAGCACCAACACAACGCTTTTCTACACAAGCGGACCTAATCAAACACTTACAGGAAAACGGCGCGCAAATCGGCACACAACCGGCAAACATTCAATCAGTAAAAAGAAGGAAGAAAGTCACTCAAAGTCCGTCCCTTTTCTCCTTGAGTGCCTTACAAAAGAAAGCCAATAGCTTGTTTAAGATTAGCGCGAAAGAGACCCTAAAAGTAGTCCAGTCCTTGTACGAAGCCAAATTATTGACGTACCCACGGACGGATACGCCGTATATCACACACAATGAGTTCCAATACCTTAAAGAAAATGTGGAAACCTACAAGCAATTCTTAGGAATTGAAGCAGCGACACCACAAGTAGAGCCTCGAAAGCGGTACGTCAATGATACCAAGGTCCAAGAACACCATGCGATTATCCTAACCAAACAAGTACCGACAAAAGAAAGGTTTGCGCGATTATCTACAATCCAACAAAAGATGTATGTATTAATCGCTCGAACCACGCTGGCCATATTTTTAGCAGACTACGAGTATGAAGAGACAGAGATTTTAACTGCTGCCGGCAAGTTAGTTTTTAAAAGTAAAGGACAGGTCCCCTTAGCGCAAGGGTGGAAAGTGTTGTTTCCCACTGAAAAAACAGGGCCGAAGCAAGAAGAGCGTCCAGAGCTACCGAAAGTGACCGAAGGCCAAGCAGTCACCATAGACCTTCAACCTGTTGAAAAGGAAACCCAACCACCAAAGGCGTACAATGAAGGGTCCATTATTATCGCCATGAAAACTGCGGGAAAGACGGTCGATGACGAGGAAGCCAAAGAATTATTAACCGAAATCGAAGGAATCGGTACCGAAGCCACTCGTGCCGAGATTATCGAAACCTTGAAAAAACGCGATTATATTCAGTCAAAAAAGAATCAGTTGATCGTGACAGAAAAGGGGAAGGTCTTGTGTCAAGCCGTGTCTGCACAACCGCTATTAACCAGTGCGGAAATGACCGCGCAGTGGGAAGCCTACTTAAAAAAGATTGGTCAAAAGCAAGGCACGCAAGAGGCCTTTTTGACCAACATCAAAAAATTTATTGGTCATTTATTGGAACAAGTGCCAGCAGATATGAAGAAACTCAATCTCCAACACTACGAACAGGCCAAAGAAAAAGAACAAGAGAAAAAGATTGTTGGAAAATGCCCCAAATGTGGGGGAAATGTGCTAAAAAAGAAGGCCTTTTATGGCTGTTCCAACTACCCTAATTGTGTCTTTACATTATCCGGCGATTTTCGTGGCAAACGCTTAGGAAAGAAAAATGTGCAAGACCTACTAGCAGGAAAAGAAACCACCATTACTAAGATTAAAAAAAAGGGGTCCAAAGAAACCTACAATGCACTAGTCAGATGCACGGAAAAAGGCTATATTGAATTTGTAGGCTTTACAAAGTAAATGAATGAATATCTGAGGGAGAATACGTACTTGAAACATTCTTTATCAACCAATAACTATCGAGTAAAAAAAGGAATGATAATCGGGATAGGAATACTCTGTTTTGTTTTCCTGATATTATTTATTCGGTCACAACTAACCAATAATTTAAATTGGCTACAAGGGACTTGGGAGTCGGCCGATGTAAAGTACCACTTTACAAGTAAAGAGGGTAAATGTAAAAATTGGAACATTAAAAAAAATAAGTCCCTAGTATTTCATGATGGTCAAGTAACTGTCAATTCAAATAAAAAGCAAATCATTCTTTCTAGTAGTGATGATAAACTGCAATACAGCATAGATAGAGTCGGTAGGGATGAAATTGAAGTCGTACGGATTATGGATGGCCATCGTGATTCACGGATACAGTTAAAAAAAGTAAAGGAGTGATCTCTTGTTAGCAAAAACCATTCATATCAGCCGTGGAAAAACGAAACGAAAGATTCCCGTCTATTTAAAGAATAAACCTTATTATTTTCGAGTACCAAAAGACTTGGAGTCCAAGGTGAAAGAGGGTTCTCTTGTTGTTGGGAATCATAGACAAGAACTCTATGTGGTTGAATTGGAAAAACGACCAAAAGAAGAAGAGGAAAGCTATTCGGGAGAACTCAAAAAGGTCATCCCGAACGTCTCGTTCGTCCTAGAAAACAAACACAAATCCTTAAAAAAGAAAAATCGACGCGCCCCATTAAAAGAGCGCGCCGTATTCAAAGGTCGTGTACTGGAACTAACGAAAAAGAAGTTTGAAAAGACCGCAGTTGTAATAAAAGTCAAATCTACTCATCGAGTCTGGGGAAAGCTGCAAATTGGGGATATTGCACGCGTGATTCATACCAATAAAAACGGTGTGAAAACGCCTATTTACGTGATGATTCAAGAGATCTTAACTGACGTTCCAAGAAAAGAACGCCCAGCGGTTGCTCTACGGCGAATTGATGATCGTTATTACTATAAAAAGACGGCAAAAGGTTACAAGAAAACCCGTTATATTCCAAAGCCATTTACGGAGATAAAGGCCACGGAAATTACAGAGAAGCAACCAAAGAAAAAAGCGAAAAAACCGGCGAAGAAGAAAGTAGAACAAAAAGAACCAGTTAAACAAGTGAAGCAGGTAATAAGTCCGGAAAAACCACGCTTTGAAATACGAAAAAGAAGAGAACCATAGTAATAGAAAGCGCCTTGATAGCTTTTAATGAACCAACACATTAATGAATAGTAGGTAGGCAAGTGAAAAACAAAATCGATATATCCAAAATTAGTAAGTCTATTAAAAATATTCCTGTAACAACTTCCATATTTCTAGCGTACTCTTTAATATTTGGCTTACTGATGATTAAAATTATTCCGCCTTTGCAAGCTCCTGATGAATTAGGTCATTTTAGTAAAGCTATCGCTTTCTCAGAGTTTAAGGTCCAACCTGAACACTTTACCAAAGACCCAAAAGATCCAAGTAATGGCAATTGGAATACTTTCGGTTTTAAGCTGCCGAAAGAAGTAAAAAGTATGAATGAATATGCTCGCAATAAAGGGGGGAAGGCTGAAAGGTATCCTTTTCACTATTTAAGAAATAAAATAAAAGGAAAGCAGCGAGCTTGGGTACCGACAGGAGGAATAACAAATTATTATTTCTTAAATTATATACCTCAGATTATTGGCATTGGGATTGGAAAATTATTGGATAAGCCAATTGTTACTCAATATTATCTAGCTAGAATTTTTAATTTGATTTCATATGTTGTAATCATCTTACTCTCTCTAAGATTTTTTACCTTTTCAAAAATGGGGGCAGTCATTTTAGCCTTAAATCCAATGGCACTTTTTTTAGCGAGTACAGCGTCGGGAGATGCTATGTTGATTGCTTGTTGTTTTTTCTTTATCTCATGGATGACGCATTTTATAGAAAAAAAATCAATTTCAAAAATTGAGATTTTACTAAGTATCTTACTTCTAATAAATTTAGTTTTGATGAAACCCAATATGATCGTATTAGGACTATTCTTTTTTTTAATCCCTAATGACCTGTTCTCTGCTAAGGATAAATTCATTTGGGGAGTTTCTACCTTTTTTGTATCTATCCTACTCTATTTGCTTTGGAATCACATGATGATTGATCAACAAGTTCTTTATAGCGGTTATGGGAATCCTTCAAGGCAACTTGATCTGTTTATAAAAAATCCTCTAGTATTTTTTAGGATTATCATTAAGCAATTCCTATTCGGAACAAAGGGAGACCCACTAATTTATTCTTTTGCCGGTATGTTTGGACTTTACAATGTTCCTTTAGGCTTACATTGGGTCTTACTGTACTTCTTTACCTTAGTTACGGCTTCAATAACTACTGAAAAAGAAAGTATGTATATGGACTCTAAGCAAAAATGGGTTGTGGTACTAATGTTTTTAATTTATACATTGCTCACATTTTTTGCATTGTATCAAATTTGGAATAAACCGGGTGAAAGAGAGACAATTGAAGGGTTACAAGGAAGATATTTTATTCCAATTTCTTTAGCAATAGTTCCTCTATTTTCTCGTAAAAATATGCTAGTAGTTTCAAAAAAAAGAATGGTATTTTTATCATTAAGTATGGGAATGATATTAGTTGCTACAGTTATTACATTATCAATTCGATATACCTAATTTTTTTAAAGTTCAATCTAGCCATTTTTTGATAAAGCTGCATAAAATTTAATAAGTCACATTATGGCACTATTCTTCCTGGAATAGTGTCTTTTCTATTGATTAAAGCTAATTATATTGCTATCATTAAACCGAACAAACGTTTGTTTTTTTGGAGGTGTAAATGATGGATATGTTGTACCCTGATCGGAAGATGTTAAAGTGGCAAGGATTCTTTTTATCGGAGCATCAAAAAGCTTTTTGGGAGGAGTCCACCCTACCACTCGCTTTTGATTTAGAAGAACAAACCCAAGAGGATATTAGTAGAGACTTGCAAGTGGCATGGGAAAAGCACACGCCTATCTTGATTCAATTAAACGAACGAGGAACGGACAACCAACTTGTCACTTTTCACGCAACGGTGGAGGGCTATTCAGATCGTTTGATCTTTATTCAAGTAAACGATCAAGTAGAAACGATTTTAATCGATACGATTCGTGCAGTTGTACTTCTTCCTGAAAGGAAGTGGTCGCAGTGATAACGATTAATTATAACCAATTACCCAGTCGTGACGTGATGTGTATCGACTGTAAGAGTTTTTTTGCCAGTGTAGAAGCAGTCAAACGAAAGATCAATCCATTGAATGCCTACATTGTTGTCATGAGTAACGCAGACCGCGACGGTGGACTAGTCTTAGCAGCAAGTCCGAAAGTAAAAACTGAATATGGGATCAAGACGGGGAGCCGTCGTTTTGAACTACCAAGACAATCAAAGATTCAAATTGTTCCCCCAGCAATGGGGGATTATGTCAAAATGAATTTAAAAATCAATCAAATATATAAGCGCTATGCTGACGATTTGAATTGGTTTCCTTATAGTATTGATGAGTCTTTTATCGATGTGACAGCTTCTCATGCACTCTATGGTTCAAATATAGAAATTGCGAAACGTATTCAAAAAGAAGTCTGGTCAGAGCTCGGAATTTATGTCACTATTGGGATAGGAAGAAACCCCTTATTAGCTAAACTTTCAATGGATATAGAAGCCAAACACACGAGAAACGGGATTGCGGAATGGACGTATGAAGATGTTCCTAAAATATGGACGATTTCAACATTAGAGGATATGTGGGGGATTGGTCGTAAGACTGCCAACAAACTACGTGCCATCGGGATTATGTCTATTAGAGAGTTGGCTGAGAGCACTCCTGAGAAGCTAAAAAAGCATTTTGGGATTATGGGCTTACAACTGTTTTACCATACGCATGGCGTTGATTATTCGATTCTCTCGGAACGTGTGACACCTAAAAGTACCAGTTATGGCAATTCTCAAATTTTACCACGCGATTATACCGAGAGTTATCAAGTCGAGATCATTCTTCGGGAAATGACAGATAAACTCGCGAAGCGGCTGCGCCTGCATAATAAACTAACAAGTTCAATCCATTTATTTATCCGTTACTCGATGCATGAACAAGCTAAGGGTTTTTCACGACAGCGAAAAATTGATCCCACAAACCGAACTGAAGAGTTGGCGTTTGAAGCAATCAGTCTTTTTCGTAAACATTATAAAGGCTACGCGGTGCGTCAAATAGGCATTAGTTTCGGGCAGCTGCAAGAAGAAGTTGCTATCCAATTAAACCTCTTTGAGGACGCGGAAAGACAAGTGAAGGCAATTGAATTAGATCATGTGACGGATAAGATTCAGCAACGCTACGGCTTTACAGGCTTGATGAAAGCCAGTAGCCTTGTGGAAGGTGCTACGGGTAAAGACCGTAGTAAACTGCTTGGTGGACACAAAAAGTAGTATTCATTTACCTGTTATATCAATGTTGGGGGCATTATCGTGAGAAGAAAAAAGAACAAACATCGACTATTTAAATTCTTAGTCACAGTAATCTTATTGATGGGGATAGGGATTATGTTTTTTAGAAATTTGAACAATACGATCCGTACACTGAGCTCTGGGAAAGACACACCTGTAGATACGGTTGTAAAAAAAGAAGTGGTCAAAAAGATCAAAATTGCTGCTGAAGGTACACAAGATCAAGAAAAAAAAGAATACCTTGCTAAAGCTGCTGATTTTTTAAATAAGCAACCCATGGCTAAAATCATGGAACTAGCTAACAATGAACAGCAAGCTAGCCAAGCTTTACAAAATGAAGCAGGAATTCCAAAAGATATTGCTGATGAGAAAGTTCATGAAATATTTACGTCTCCAAATTATGCGGCGATTAGAGAGAAAATCAGTAATGGTGATTATTACGGTGCCTACGATGAATATAAAAAGATTACTCAATAACTCAATAACTAAATTATATAGAAAGGATCAAAAACTCCTGAGTTTTTGGCCTTTTTCTTTCTCATTGATAGGCAACAATTTAGTCGAAATAATATTCATAGGTTAGAAAACCACTAATTATGCGCAAATTGCTGGCCTATAAAAAGACAAAAAATAGCCACCGTTAGATAGACGATGGCATAAAAGGAGTTAAAAAATGAAAAAGATTTAAAATGTTTTTTAGGGTAATTAGAGAATAATACAAATATATGATGAATAATGGTCAAACAAATGAAGATGTTTGGCTCTTTTAAGGATATTTTATAAAGATATTTAGTACGTTACAAAAACCAAGACTAGATTTATGATAGGACTATAGAACCAACTGTTACGGAGGGAGAGAAAAACATGGATCAAAAGACCCTAGCCTTCGTTGAAGATACTGGCACGTGCCGTTTCAAAGAAAGCGCGTCGTATATTTTGTACACCAAACAAAACTGGGAAAAGATCGTTGCCTTTTGCGCGCCGTTTCCCGTTCAACGAACCAAGAGAGGAAAAGAAGTGGGTCGAGCGGTCGTCGACCTTCCAACCGGAAATGAAGCCTTTGAGTACGGCATGTATCTCGTTCGGTTGAGTGAAAAACGGTTATTACTGCTAAAAGAAACGGAATTTGAGATGTTATTTGCGATTAATAGGAATTTTACTATTCGCCAAAAAAACTTTTAGAAGGCTAATTAAAAGAGAGCAGAAAGTCAGAATTCGAGGTAGACATTGCGGAATTTGTAACCAACTATAAGGAGTGCATACTCAATGATAAACTTTAATAAACGCTTACTACAATTATATGAACTAGATCAAATGAAGGCGCAAAGTTTTTAGTTGAAGCCCTGTTAAAAGAAATGGAAACCTTTCTTTTCAATATTCGTTGCTACTACTTTCCACAGTACAAAGACCAACGACTCAATCATCAAACCTTGATATTTGAAGTGGCAGATTACACGCATAATTTCCCTAAAATGATTCAAGACTTATTAACGACGTCTGTTTCAAGGGATCAATATGCGAGTTATCTCTCCGAACTAAGCGAATACTATGATGTTTTTGATCACTGGGTAGCCACTGGCTCTGATCAGCAATTAGAACAAGAACTGGTTCAACATGTCTTAGATAACCGAAAAGCGCATGCCAAAAAACTAGGCTTGTAGTTATTTTACAGAAAAAGTGAACCGATGATTTCACAAACTCTGATACAGACAAAAAACCGAGAAATGCACCTTTTCTACCTAGACCAATTTCATTTCACAAAGACAGCGCCTGTATCGGTTGATACAGGCGCTGCTTTGGTTAAGGGTGATTATGTGAACTAGTTAGCGTTTCAATAGAAGTTTGTTATTAAAAGATGTTTATTTTCTTTTCTTTGAAGCAATTTTTTCAGACCACAAATTGTTGTCTTTTAAAAATTTTTTAAATAATTCATTGCAAAATTTACTTTTACCTCCATTTTTTTTTCCTAGTTT
>JAAAKD020112100.1:0-11110 GCA_010014825.2 Danaus melanippus | reverse complement strand
AGAATCTCAGTTTAATTTTAAAATAATATGGAGCGTGCTGAAGAAAGTGACATTGTTAACGTCATTGAGACTGACGCGTCTATTTGTAAAAACAATGAATCTGTAATAAATCCGATATATATATACAACGAACTTTTCTTTAGTATAAAGAACAAATAATTGTTAAATGTATGCTCAACATTTCTGAGAGCACTTCAAACTGTAACTAAGTTTATTACTGCTGTATGATATTCCGCAATTTGAGTTTAATTATCAACAAGATTCGCCTGTTAAAAAAGAATAGACTCATTCACAAAACTTATTGTTTATTTCATAATCAATTTAATTAACTAATTAAAGTGAGATAATTCGATAAGTCGTATCGAGTAACAGAGCTGGAACTGAAGTGAGGATCAGAGTGGTCGTATTGTTAGAAGGAAAAGGAGCTGATTTGGCATTTATGTCTAGAATGAAATATGAACGACGCGTGAGGTCTAAATCAGCATTATGGGTTCACATTCTATTGTTTTAACAGTATGTAAATAGTCCGGGCAGCTATCACTCGGTGTAGAGCTCTGAACTATATACATATGTATACAAACATATATGTATACATACACATCAATACATGCCATTACGTGCATGAGAGTTTGTATTCATAAATATTTAATTTATTAGGATTTTTCAACATTAACTATATAATTAGCACCCTTTTATTAAAGAAAAATGAAGCATTTCATTTCAAAAATATGATAATTTTTCTCCATGAAAGAGAAATATTTCATCACAACTTCCAAAGAGAGTTTTGTAATTATCCTCATTTCTGCAGCTCTTATATAAGAAAGTATTGAATTATAAGAGCATTTATAACTCTTTCAAGGCTCCATTTATTTCTTTATATCAACATTTATGTAAAATTATTTGAATCAACTAAAGAAATATTTTTATTTTTGTGAATCTCTTAATTTTTTACTGCTACTATTCTAAGTATTCATGAAATTGATATATTTCTAGAATCATTAAAACAACTTTATATAACAAATTATTTAAATCTAAACAGAGACGACACGTCTTAGCATTCCATGGATTCACCGTGCGGGTACCGGGTCCATCGCGTTGCAAGGATACGAGTTTCAACAGTGCTCGGGACTTGCGTCCCAGGTGTAGGTTTAGGGGGAGGGGGGGTATCTAAGACGAATTAAACACTCACCTCCCTCATCCAAGCTACTTTCTATACCTCACCAAACATGTAACGAATCTACTAGGGCTGCTTTAGAAGTACTATGCAAGAATGAATTGATATGAGTTCTCGACAGGCCCAAATGTTTTAGTAGGTTGTAGAGAGATTTAGCTGTTATACCTCTTGCTACCACTTCTACCACGTACAAATCCACTACTAACCTATTTAAAGTGAGATCGTTAGTGAGCTCGTAATGTTTATTGACCTTAGTGAGATTTAATGCTTTCGCGATTATTCATTTAAATGAAACTAATATTATTCGGATTACTACGAACATTTTATTTTTCTAAAACTTCATACTCTCGATGTTCCGGTTACTTTTCAGCAATCGTGATCATGCCTACATGTAATTTTGACAAAAGTATTTTTTTTAAATGCATGATGATGCAAGCTTTTCTGACGTTACTGATCTGTTGGCTTTCAACCTAGTTGAGATAGTTTAAAAGCTATTTACTATTCCTTCTAAAGATGGGGTACGACGTATATTATCAATCTTACGACCGAGAAATTTAGTTGGTGCATTTTCCGTAACAGCACGAACGCATTGACCGCCTATCGATAATCCCGGGTCGTATGAGGTGTATCTTGTACATCGCCAACCAAGACACAGACAATTACTTTTATTTAGTTTTGTCCTCGATCCATCCGTCCACTCACAGAATTTATTCACTTCATCCAATAGTACTTGACAGTGTTTGGCGTAACTTGTCAGTATTGCGAGATTGTCAGCAAAGGCTCAAAATGGATTCCGTGTATTTGTTAACTTGAACCGATACCCCCATTTTTTCTCATCAACTCTAAGGTAGATAAACTTATCGACAATGAGAAAAAATATTTTAATATTGAATACTATTGGAGATAAACAACAGCCTATTGTTTTAAACAAAAAAGATACAATACTGAACTTAGCACAGTAGAATTTGTTGTTAATAACTCAGATTTAAAAAATAAGTAGAGATAATGACTCTTATTTGTTATCTGGTCCTAGTTTTATTCTTTGAATGCCAGGCAGTAAACTTCTTAGCCTTTGTATCTTTTTAGTGCATACGATGTGATGCGATAGAATATGAGCCCAGCGCCGGCGCGTGATTAATTTATCAGTAGCCTCTTGTACCCCGCACCGTGCACCTGCACCAGCACTGAATCGTCCTTCCAGTTTGGTAGTATATTCCTTTGTGTCTTGTGCTACGCAAGTGTTACTTTACTTCTTACTGCTTAGTGATTCTAAACTTCGATAACTTGGCACTTCTTTGGACATTTAATGACACGTTGCCTCGATTAGGAACAGTACTTGTTTCCCTATAAATTCGGTACATGTCAGCGTACTCGCGATGAGTGAATACTGTCATTACAATCACAAAACACAGTCCAAATCATAAGAATATTAATGTCCAAGTAGTGCCTAGTAATAAATAGCCATTTTTATAGTCTTGGAGAAGAAAAAATATTGTTTAGTTGTAGGTAGAGGTACACTTATATACCAATCGTCAAGTCTAATTTAAAAAAAAAAAGAATAAATACGCTCCATACTTTTGTTAATAATATTAGTTTTCTTCATAGTTGGAGTTAACATCTCATCCCAGCTTCAAGTTTATTGCGTCTCTTCAGTTAGTACTACGCGTGTGTTGAACATGAACGAACGTATCGATGTGACGGGAGTCATAACAAACTTTTATACCTAAGACGTCTTATTGTAATGAATGACATATTAATTATAGTTATCGTGAATATATATAACTTAGCGTTAATCTGAAACATAATTTACTGTCTAGTTACTGTGGTATTGATTACTGGTGAGTTATGAAACGAAAAGTTATGAATTATTATATTAATTAGTTAACTAATTTGTTTATATAAAATGACTGAAACTTATAAAAGGCACAAAAACAAATAAAGAGTTTGTATAATTAACCCGATTTTAATATTTCTTCGAAAATAATTCTTTTATATGAGGAAAATGTAATAAATTTCGGCAACAAATGACACCTGAGTGTCTCCTACACTGAGAAATAATTTTAAATTAAAAAAAGAATGAAAATTATAATTTTCATACGTATACGTATACGTTAACGTATACGTTACAATAACTTTTTTTATATGATAGGTGGTAAAGGAGCAGACGGCCTACTTGACGCGCAGTAGCTACCGTCGCACATTCGCAACATCTCTGTTGGGAATGCGTTACCAACTTTAGTTTTTGAGAAAAAGGGAGGGTTGGGAATAAGGAAATGGCAGAAAATAGTCGGAACAGGGAAAGGGCAAACCGGCTCTCTCACTCATCGGACGAAACGCAGCTAATAATGACTACTTCACGCCGATCTTCTGTAGGAGGGTGGTACTTTCCCGGTCGAGCCAGCCCATGTTCGAGCTGTAGTAACTTAACCACGGCTAGGCTCTACCACCAAGAAAAATGGGAAAACATATGTCAACATTTACAACCTTTTTATTACTTCAAACATTTTTAGTTCTGTGGGATTATGAATGATCTGGCGATATTCATGCTAATATTATTATATTTAAACAAGACAAAGATATTACATTGATATTCAGGCGAACGCATGGTGATAACTAAGCGATCGTTTCACATATTATCTGCCAGGTGGCAGTACTCACGTAACTTCGTGCTATCTCAACAAGTTCACCTCTTGCAAATAACTATTGATGGTTTTGAGTGTGTTAAATCATTTCTTGAATAAGGGGACATCTAAATAAGTAATGTACTTATCATTCAAAAATAATCCTTTTATATGTCCACCACAATTTTCTTAATAAAAGTTTATAGTAACATTTTTAAATAGAAATCGTATATTTTTGATTAAACAAGTAATTATACAATTTTGGTAAAAGGGAGTACCTATATTTTACCTATTTTTTAATTAAAACCTAATCGTTACATAAATATGCGTCTTTCAAATTACTGGGTTAAAAAAGAAAGAAATAAAAGTAGATTATAATGCAAACAATTTAACTTATTATTGAAATAAATAATTATGTAAAGAACACTATAGAACCAGTTGCAAGCCCAAAACAGATTAATAGTTAGTTCGTCAATATAAATATCGGCGTTCATGATCATTTAAATTACTTTATAAATATAATTAAAGATTAAATTTAAACTATACTTAATTTTCAAAAATATTTTTTGTTTCGTCTATCAAAATAAGTTATGAAATGGTTCTGACTTTCTCAAACACTCAATGAATAAGATTAGTTGTGAAAGGAAAGTCAGCCTCTGATGCATAAGCAACATGTTTGTACGTACATCAATCTCCGCTGTCTCTCAGGTGACGTGGGCAAAGCAGCAGGACTAACGGCAATAAACAGAAATAAAGAAAAATCAATGGGATTTTGTGGTTCAGTCAGCAATCCTGTCACTTCCCAGAATCATTATTAAGGATTCTGTCCGAAACATAAAATTTTTGTCTTATTCTCCTATTCTGCATTGCTCATACATACTGCAGTGATTTTTTTTGCTATAATATTTGTGTGTTGTGTTGTGTGTGTGTTTGTGTTTAAAAAATCGTGAATTATTCTTAAAATAGCCAGACTTCGGATCCATCACCTCACCAACACTCCGACCTCAAGAGTCGAGACCAGGTATACTCTTATTATATACCATGTAAGATCAGCTAAATGGAGTTATACAATCCTCTAAGACATAGCTTATCATGAATAAATTACATGTTCGATGAATATTAAACCAAATTGCTGGTAATAAACGGGTTATGTGGTGATCATACGATGTACAAAAAAAGGGGTTTAACATAAAATAAAATAAATCTTATCTTAAGAATAAGGAAAGAATCTAAAAAAGTGAAAGTTTATATAATAATTAATAAATTTAAAGCTTTAGCGTTAATTCAGGCCATTACTTCGTTTGTGAAATGTGCATTAAATAAATGAGTAGGTATAACATTTAAAATTTATGGTTTTAAAATAATTATAAATTAGTGAAAACAGAGGGTCAAACTAATCCTCTCTTAGCAATCAATCTGTTAGAGTCATTTAGTAATATTAAATTTTTTTTATACGATTAAAAATAAAACAATATTTTGTTTTTACATATTTTCTAAAACTACCATTATTTTTATAGACCAATATAATGTAAGCTGTGCTCCTGAAGAATAGTTAAAAAAAAGTTTTAAAAGTTTTGAATAGTCGATGAAAGCTTGCATGCGTTAACTGTCAAAGCAATCACAAGGTCAAATAAAAATATAACACCTAGAAAAATAAAAGAGTGCTAAATATAAGGCATTATTTAGGCCCGACCTATTGGTTTCAAAACCATAAATATTTTAGTGCAAAATTAGTATTTCATTAAACAAAATTTAAACCTCGGGTCCACAGACCTTTCGGTTAAAAAATTTAACAGAAGATGTAAACATATTCTTGCATTTCTATAAAAAAAGAACAAGAGTTAAGAAAAACGTAATGTGATCATTCTAGCGAATTTTGAAACAACAATTATTAAAATAGTCAATAAGACGATACTTGAATGATTGTAGGAGCGGTATCTTATTACAAATATATTTTTATTTGTTTTTTGCATTTATGACAATCTTTAATTCAAATTAATATGAATTTAAACCGTTTTAATCGAATTATCTTTTATTCACTTCACAGCAACGTTGAATGCTCATTGACTGAAGAAAAGTCAATGACTATGCCAAGATTTATATCTGTTTCATCTCAATACGGAACTTGAATAAATTATAAAGTCTTCTCACTGTATATTCTTAATATTTCGTTATCATGAAAATTAAATTATTTATAATACAATGAATTCTTTGTTCTCAGAATTTATTGTAAATTTCAACTGCCAGGAATATCCGCAGTTTGCATCTTCCCTATTCGTTGAATCTCGAACTATTCTTCCTCTCGTAACGGATTCGTATTTTATTCTATAGCAACATTCACAAACAAACTTCCGGACAACCTGTCTGAACTTTCAAAACCTTTATTGTTTATATTGTATAAATGAAATGTTTAAAGTTTCAGTTCAATAATATTATTCATATTTTTAAGAGTCATAATTGTATTATGTTTATCATATAAAATAAAGAACATATTTATTAAATTAAAATAAATAAAAGTATATGTCGCGTCAAGAGACTAGATGTATCAAAAATATTCCTTTTGGTGTATTCATTCACTATAATTGTTTTCAAATTACCCACTTCATCGACGTAAATAATTTTAGTAATACATCAGGTGATAAGTTTTGTTCGAGTACCTACAATTGTAATACAGAATTCACTATATAAAAGTCCATACTACATTGGTCGTTCTTAAGATCCACAGTGGTAGAACCTCTGTTCTACAATTCTTGACATTCATTGTAAGAATTTGTTAGCAATAAACAAGTACCATTTTGAATAAAGATTATCTTTGCTTCAAAATGGAAACCGGTCCATGGTCATCAGTACTGAACGAACTGAACTAAACGAACTGAACGTCCAGAGTCGAAGGCCTTTTAAGGGACTAACTAAGCTCTTGGCCTCGGTTCCACGAGAATCCGATCGTTCTCACATATAAAATGAATAAAGTGTATGGAAGTCATTTTTATCCAGTAACAACATAAGTTCCAATTCGGCTTACAATCCATTAATTAATGATTAATGTAATATTTAAAATTTCTATTTCCATTTGTATATCATTTCTTTTGTGAAGTTTCGTTTTCATCTGTTAAAATATGTGAAAATTTCCCTTGGGTTTGAAATATGGTCAGTTTTGTGCCTTATTTTCAATATCTTTAGATTTAATGTTTGAAATACTTCAACATCAAAGATATAATTTAAAGGGTATTTTATTTGAAAGTGCGGTATCGCTGGTATGTTTGTTTCTTGTAAAGGAATTCCTGTCTTTTATAAAAGAACCGCTTACAATATTCCAGCTCTATAATGACTTCATTTTTAATTCTACCAAATTCCTTTGTTATTTACTTGAAAAACAAATAAGTTTGTGTATTCATAATGAAAGTGAACATATGCGATATTTTAATAAAAATATTTATTACTTTATTATGTCAGTTGTGGCCTAGTGGTGAAAAGGCCCGTCAATCATGCATGAGGTCGCGGGTTCAATACTGGCAAGTACCAGTATGATTTTTCCGAGTCATATGTACTTTCTAAGACTATTTAGACACCACTAACATACGGTGAAGGAAAACATCGTGAGGAAACCTGGACTTATAATTTCACAATTATAAGTTTGAAATCACCAACCCGTCTTGAGCAAGCGTGGTGATTAATGCTCAAACCTTCTCCATGTGAGAAGCGGCCTGTGCTCAGCAGTGGGCTCTGATAAGCTTTAATTTATTTTTTATTTATTACTAACTCTGTTTAATTGTGCAGTTTTTATCTTAAAATAACTTGTTACTTATAATTCAGACAGACAGATGTTTAAATAATATACCTATAGGATTTATTAATCCACTCTGGTATGAGTTTTCAGTTTAAACATTTCTTAAAAAGTAAGAATGTATGACACAAATTGTGACCTGACGTTGTGACTATTACGCACATATTGTAAAAGTCACACTATAACTAAATAAACTATTTGTATATAAACTCTTACTTCAGAATTTTCCTATATGTAACCAAAAATCAATACACTGTTACACACAATACATCTTATAAATAGTAATAGATGGGGTATTCAACAAATCATATTCTATTGTACATAGCAGTGGAGCTCAGTCAAGCGAAGACAGCTGTGATCTTCAGAAGTTAAAGGTGTGTGTAAACGCAACTCCTCGTACTCCAGTTGGTCTGCCGCGGACCAGGGAGGAGTTGGACAAACACTGCTTGTAAGTAGCTATTATATAAGAAAGCCGACTCGTTGTTATCATTCTCACGGTCGAATTGTTGGTATACTGATATATTTACGTTTTGATCAAGTTGTATATGAATCGGTCAAGATAACGGAATTACTCTCTTCATAATAAATGGAAAGCAGTCAATGATATTAAGGTTACAAAATTATGAAAATATTCAAAATCAATTGAAAACAATCTCTTTAACTTTCATTCTAATCCGTATTTCTGATGACGTCTGTCGTTTTGTTGCAAGAAACAAAGTCTGTAAAATTAAATTATGAAGGATCATTTGTAATTAATGTTCAATAAAGTATTATTATAATACAAAGTATATTTTTGATTTATCCAGTGCATATCAGACGGGCATGTCATGTATGGACACATGGATCAAGAGATGTCTACCGACGGACGGTCAGAAGATCATTCAACAACAGAACGGGGGAGCCCGGGCTCTCATGAGATATTTATGTAGTAACGATACTACTCTACGGAGAGGTAACATCTAAGATATACATATAAGTTTGTAAATTGAAATTTGATATTGAATTAGAAAGTTTCCCTAAAAATTGAATAATGTGTTGACGATTTCAGAACTAACGCCTGGTTCTTTCGAATTTTAATAAAATTAATACGGGACAAGCAACCACTAAAAAAAATGTATCAAACGTTTTATCATTAATGTTTTTAATCTTTATAGTTTAGTATTTGAGTAATTAATTTTCAATACTGTGAACATATAACATTCTTGTATCAGACTTCCTGAAGGAGTCGTTGTTTTGGTCGCTGGTGTCCTCGGACTGGTCTCAATGTGTGGATGAACTGCAGCTGGCTGCGACAGCCATCTCCGAGTATACATATCACATAGTATACTTCAACAAGAACACTGATCTCTGCTGGTGAAATTTTATACAACTTTTACAAATTCTCTAATTGTTGCTTTTTATAGTAAACAAGTCTAGTCTAGAGTAAGTAACATATTAAATAAACGTCCAATGGGTCGAAAGAGTTATATAAAAACAATTCTCTTATATTGATTCCATACATATTATTTTTGAGACGAAGTCTGATGAATTAATTGAAATCACAATAAAACCCCTTATGATAAAGATCCACATTCAATTAACTTTAACTTCAGCTCAAGTTTCTATCTCTTACTATTAATTAAAATTCGTAGAGCAGATAGAGAATAAAAATTTCATCGACAAGAACATAATTCGAACCTCTCGAGTGTTTTGTTTCCAACTGGAATTGAACTTACTTCTAGGGTCGATGAATTGTTCATTCTGTATTTTCTATTTCAATGTTCATTTAAGTATTAGCTTAACATTACTTTAATGTGAAGAACTGAATAATAGTCTATGAATATTTGAACCAATTGTTTATAGTACGTTGTATGTCTTCAGCGCCCGAGACGCGTTCATGTCGTGCGTGATTCACATGTTCGTCGTCGGCGAGTGATCTACTGCGTCGTATGTCTTGGGTGTTGGCTTCGGACGTGGCTGCGTGCAGTCAGCAGCCTCTAGCACATTGTGCTGCTGTTCCTCCTCACTCACAAAGCAAACAACTCTCACTCATCACAGCTTTTGATACAAATTCTGATACATTGTAGCATATCCTGATAATATTTATAAATAAGAAAGAAGTGTAACAATATATAATATAACAAAGTGATATTTGTAGTATTCTGTCGATTATTTTCTATAACATCTTATTAATATAAAATTTTTACATTTATTGTAAGATTGAGAAATGTTTATCGTAACTAAACCTTGAAAATATTTTTCTTCATTCCATCTGGATAACAGAGATTCGGAACTGTCTACGATTTATATTGAATGAAACTAAAAATTCAACTATACGTAAGAGGTATTTTATATTTTAAATTCATCCATATATTTCTTAAAAACTTATAATTTCTTTATTATGTCTATTACTTCATTAAAAGCAATCATTAAAGTATCCTCAATTATTTTCTTGTAAAATAACCTTTAAATAAAAATAATCTTATAAGTGAAACCTTACTTATATTCCTTATACTATGGAATCTTGTTAGTTCTGGTGGCACTAGGTTCAAATGATCTCCATAGACTTCATTACTACAACATAACACTTCGCTTGATAACTGTTACCACTGACAGTAGAAGAGACTAATACATACTGAACAATTATGTCAAACTTTTTTCTCTAACCCCAATAAATATTAATGAGATTTAGCTGTTACCAAAAGACACGACTATTAAAGAGCTAGCTTGACAAGCGACGCTATTCTAACTAACTTAACTTTGTCTATAGTTCTTTTAGTGTAACACTACACTGCGATCTAAATAGCTTATTTTATTTCCTATGTAATAAATGAAATACCATGGTACCTGCTTGAGGCTGTTTTTATAACAAAGTTAATAAAATTAAAGGAATAGTAAAAGACTTTCTTTAATAAAATCATATTAGAAGAATTTTTGTGCTTCTTTATCCATGTCTGTGTTTCCATTCTTCGTATATATTTTCATCCGTTCCCGCAGCGCTCAGAATACCGAGACCTTTTTTCTGAAAAATACATTAAAATTTTCAAAAGCTATCAAAATAAGAAGCTAAAATTTATAATAAATGATAATGTCAACGGAAGTGGTATTAAATATTTTATATGGACCTATTATAAGAAAGAAAAAATATCATAAAGTGAAAAAATTTCAAAGATAACATTACTTACAATAGCTCCGAAGTTAACTCCAGGGTTAGCAGAACTGTTTGTAATAAACAACACGCACACAGACATCAACCACACACACACTAATGAGAAGTTCATGTTTAATTATTATATTACAATATACTCGCCACTTGATATCACACCTAATGATATTTAGTAGTCACATCTCACACTATTTAAAGGACGTTAATGTACTAGTGCCGTGTGATGCCGGCTTAGAATAGCATCACCCCATATTCTCCCGTGGGTGTCGTAAGAGGCGACTAAGGGAAAAATCAGGGTATGGGCAGCAGCGTGACCCTGCTCATCACCAACACCTACTGCGGTCACCAACCCGCCTGCCAAGCGTGGTGACTAATGGCAAACTAAC
>JAAAKD020112092.1:0-11110 GCA_010014825.2 Danaus melanippus | reverse complement strand
TTGCTGACAGATCCGGGGTACACCGACATAGCGGCCGAGGGCTTTCGCAGTGGTTTTAGTGAGTAGGGGCCTGCCCTGGCCGAGTCTCACACATCTCATCCGGTCCCACCAAGGCCGGTTGGACGGCACGTAAAAAAAGTTTCCCTGCGCAATCAAAAAAAAAAAAAAAGGGTCACCAACATTAAACTCGCCAGATGTAGTTAATTTAGTCCAGATATTATAAGAAAGGTCATGCAAATCGATTTCTGTCAAATTTGTTGACCCTTGACCGCTGGGATTACTACAACTACAACTTCATGGCCACGGTTAACTAATTCTTTCATTAGAGTTAGAAAAACCACTTAGTGACTTATTGAAGGTGTAGGGAATACTCCCAAAATCCTAGCAGCTTCTATTTTAGACACACAAGCACTGAATATTATTATAATAAACATTTTTTCATAAAACGTCTAAACAGATACGAGATGCTAGCACATATATATATTCATTAACTACTGGTATGATGTATGACCCCTTATTATCTTATATAATAGTAGATGACAGAATACCTTAAGATAAAATTATCTAGAATTACAAGCAATTTCAATAATATCATACAATTATGCTGTTAAAATATCAGTACGTTGGTGTATTAGTGTCCTTAGAAAATGTAAAATGAATATATTTTTAATTCGAGGCTCTCCAAATTTTGTTTAGCATAATGTAAACACTTACAACACCCCTTTTTTCCTACAAACGATACCCATCGTTTGTAGGAAAAAAGATATAGTCGAGATACAGTCTACTTTTTGTTTGATTTTAAATATTTTATTTTATGAATTTATGGTCCAACCGAATGCAAGTATGTCTGATGGGAATCAAGAAGTCAACAACAACAACAACTTAAAAAGGTACCCGATCGTTTCACTTATGTACGTAAAATTATTATAATACAGACAAGAACTGAATAATACAGGAGATAAAAATTTTAAGCGACTCCTGATATTTCAACCTTTATTACATTAATTTTAAAGTGCTTAAAGGTAAACGCTTTTACAACATTAATATTTCTTTTCAAAGCACGAGACTATTCATACTATTACTAGGAAATTAATATTTTAATAGGGATCTTGTGGATATTTTATAAATATGAGTTTACATTTTCATTCAGATTTCATTGTTCACATTATTTTTTTGTTACCAAAATGAAATAATATCATAGTGATAAAACCTGTATTTATTGGGTTTGTTATGTTATATATAAATATTTTTGTTTCGGTTATTTTAGAAGTTATTTAATTTTTAAATTATATTTGATATAGTGATATCAAGTTACTTATTAAACTTAATACAATTAAAAAAGAAAACATCGAATTGTTGAGCAAGCCGTATTATTATTATTTTTTAATATTGATGAAAGTAGCCTATGTAAATAAAATCATATTATTTTGTTAAAGCATATAAAAATATGTTCCTATTGAAAGCTGCTTAGGTAAAGAAACAAAACAAAAGAGGAAAAAGGATTCCGAACTGTAGTATATCAAAAAAAAAATTATACTGAAAATTTTATATATATAATTTTATATTTTATATCTATTATGAATATTCGTTAATAATTTATATTGTCACTCAGCAAATAAAAAATTTAATAACTTTTGATCTACTTGTTCAATGTGATTGCGCTTTTCATTAAAATTAAAATAAATTAAGATACAGGAAATTTAAATATTTTCAAAAAAATATACGTGAAATTATAACTGTTAAAGTTATGGTAGTCTAAAGCTTAATAACAGTTTGATAAGAAAAACAGTCTCTAAAAAATGAAAATATATTTAAGTTAATAATATAAATAAAACCGCATGTGTCTAGTGTACTAGTGTCTACTGTCCTTAATTAGGTAAAGAAAATCTTTATAATAATGGAGTAAATAAAGATTTTTTTTTCCAACCCCTTAGTATTTTTTAAGAAGCTTAGTTACTGTACTTAATGTTGGTAGTAGATATAAAAATACGTTTGTGAATATAATGTACTTAAATTACTTTACTGATATATTATTTTTTGGTTCGACTTGTTGTTTTCGAGCTATTGACTTTGGCAGCATCACCAGAAAGGGTGGGTGGCCCAATAGAACCTACCCATTAAATTAGGGCCTAAAGGGCCCACCGGGTACACTGGTCCCAAGGACTTGGCTAATCACGTCATTGAACGGATTGGGAGGCAACAGGGGATGGGACTGCACGATAACCTCCGATGGCACAACGCCAGAGCGACGTGTATGAATCGGGACCTTGTCTTCGCTCGCGGAGGCATGTATGTGTGTTGTTATGATCTGTATTGAGGACATTCATATCTATATTGTCGATCATTTGTTTAATTTTCAGGGTCCAAAAAAAATGACATTGAGGCTCATTATTTGGCCCTCAGTTTGGCGGTGACCTGCACCTTCGCAGGGTCTATTAGACTCGAGAAGTAGCAAGCCTGCTACAATTTGCCTGCTATAGTGTGACCTTAGAGGCCTGGGGCGATTGAAGGACAAGGGGTTCCTTAAGGGCCTGGGGTGCCTGAGGGTCTTAATATGACCATAGGCCTTTGGCAAGTGTTGGTTGCCAGGGGGCGGGAGATGAGATGTCTTTACTGATCATAGACTCAAGGATCAGAACAAAAGAAAGGCATTTGTGGGCTTGACAGAGCTAATTAATAGCTTTAAAGTTCTGTATTCAGTAAATCAATTTAATGTATTTCCCTCATTACTAACTTTAAAAATGCCAAATAAATAATAATACTATAAATTTAGAATATTATTTAATTAAACATGTTTTACCTCCACCTTAACAAACGAAGATATGCTAGAAGAACCATATAGAAATTAAAAGTCTTAGATCTCTTCATACCAAACTTTTTTTAACGTCTGTCTTGCAAAAAATACATTAAACATAAATTATATAGTATTATATAATGTACCTATGTAATAGACATCATGAATCATCATGAAGGTAATTGACGAATGTTAATAATTTGACACAAATTGGTTGTGTCTGACGTAAGTAGTTTTTTAATTTGAAGGAAGTTATTATGATTACAATTGTGTGTTAAAATATTGTAAGAATGTCGTTTTAAGGTATCGTATGTGTTGAACGAAATTAAAGTTTTACTGGTCTCTTCCAGTTGAAGCAGTAAAGCCAGAAAAATTTTGTTTGCTTCCTGGTAACGAAATGCTCGTAATTTAAGTTAAAAATATAATAATAGTATAGTAGTACCTACTGTCTCGAGATGAAACAAAGTCAGATATAAAAGCAGATATGTACAAAGGACGGTCTTAGAGCTAAAAAACAATCGTTGGCGTACAACTAAAACTTATTTTTTTAGTAAAGTATGTTTATGACTATTTTTAAGATATGTCTCTATGTTGTATTGACAACTTGACCAAGAAAATCCTATCAAAGAGTTTCTTCTATTATTCCCTCAACACTTAACATGTAGATATAAAAGTAATTGAAATAACTATAATAAAACTATATTTAAAACAATTACAGTGGTTAGAAGCAAAGTCTTTTTAGTCTTTACTATATATAGTTCGGCCGTTAAGAGAATGCGTTCCTGACATCTATCAGTTAGTCACGACTTGTGATGGGCACGACATAACGCTGTGTTCGCTACCGTTCCTTCAGAATGAACAGCAGCATTAGTTTTGGGGTTATTTTCGTTTTAAATTGGCGGAATCATTAAAAAATTATATTTTTATTACTTAAGTGAAAATGTATTATTTTAGAAAATATAACTGTATAAGACCGGATAACGATACCATTATTGCCTGTTATTGTTAACACAGCACTACAAATATAAAGCGCTGACATAACCTTGTAAGAGCGCAGTATACATAGATTTAGAAAAATATTGTTTACCAAGTTATTTGATGACAGTCAGTTTGGCACAAAATTATAACATTTATTGATTATTGATATAATAATGTTGTTTTAATTCTCATCAATTGTTAAAACGGCAAACAACCAGCAAAATATTTTTATCGCAACTGCACGCCAATACAAAGTTAGGTACGTCGTCAGTTCAAACGCGACGTGTCAGGAACGCATTCTCTGAACGGCCGTAGTATAAATAAGATAGTTAGCGTTAGGTGACAAATAAAATATCTAATGTAATGAACACGATTTTCTAATTAAAGTGACTGCTGCAAAATAAAAGAACAATAGGGTAAAATTGTACTTAGTATATTTTTATGTGTTAATTATTTTAAGATGTCTTTTACAAACATGCAGATAAAATCTAAATTGTAATAGTTTCTACAATCTTTGATTAATTTTATCAATACAAAATGAAAATAAATAGAATCGATGTTTTTTATAAAAACAAATTTTATTATATAGAAAATACCAGAAATAAACTAAAAACCATATCTATATAATATCTATAGTATGTATATGCTAAACATTACGAGTTTTTATAAATTAAATATATACAATCAGAAGAACAATGTCTTCTGTTAATAAGACATTGTTCTTCTGATTCATCAAATAAGTAATAAAACCTTTACATGTATCATTAAAAAATTACCTTTTACAAATTAAAATCCATTTTATTAATGTCAAGACATTGCTGATAATTGTTCTTCTCGTAAATATAAACGAAAATAATTTCAATATGTAAAACAGCATTGTTATCTAGTTCAAATGATGCTGCAACCAACATTTCACTATGCTTAGAAAAAACTACTGACCTTAAAATTATAAAAGTGACTAAAAAAACAGCTTGGAACTAAAATCTTTCATGAATCATTCAATTAAGAAATTATGGAACCTGAAAATCGATTGATAAAATTGCTAAAAAATATACAGGTAAAGAAATATAAAAATTTTGTATAGATCATAAGATTTAAAAATACGATACACAACTCTTTTCCAAATTACTGGATACAATCAATAAATATTTGAATAACACAGATTTAAACTTGTGATGTTCATAGACTGTAGATGGTATGCGTTTAATACATGCCCCGTGATGTCTTACTAGACACAAATTATAATTGCGGTATAACGCCAACTACACATACATAAACTATCACAGAAATACATGCCAAACTACCTACAATAGACCGTAAAAGGTGAAAATTTATTACGTATACAACGATAAAGGTAAAAATTAAAAAAAAATAAAAAAAAACAAATTTTATTCTACTTATAACTTTTCTCATTCAAATTTTAATAATGAGATCAATAAAAATACGCATTCTAATTATCTTCAGTTAATAATGTAAATATATTTTAAGTGGATGAGATATATCAAAAAATTATGTCATACGAATTCTCTGTTTTTGAAAATATGTTTTGAGCAAGTCTTAATAACCTTAGTATGTATAATTTGTAAAAAAGATTATTTTAGAACATTATTATGAAGTGTAAACAAAAATTAAAAAGTATATTATTCACAACAGACTAATATATACAATATTAAAGAAAATTATTACAACGCATCTCTTCAATAATCAATTAAAAATTTACAATACTTAGGGTCATAAAAACTAAACTAGTTATAACTATTCACCTTCTTTTTGAGGTGAAGAGCTCTTAAAAATAGATATATTTGAATGTAATTGATTTTTATTAAGAAATAAATGTCTAAGACTACCTTTAGCAGATGTAAGATAATATTAATACAATATTTAAATCTTAACAGGGGACACAAAAAATTTTATTAACAGAAAACAAACAGATATCACATTGCATATCACTATTAAATAATCTGCTACCGAAGTTACAAAATTAAATTAAAATAAATAGTATTAAAAAGTGTTGTAATTTAAAATTATTGTAAGAAGGTGTTTCTTTTATAACTATAATTTAATAAAAATATAAACTAAACTGTGTATCGTCTCATTTTTATTCTATAAATTACTTTAAGACGTTATTTTTAAACTTGTCGTTTATGAATCGTTTAAAAGGAAGGCATTTATTGGATTATGTGAGCGGTCTAGCTACTTAACTTCGAGAGCGCTGAAACATCTCTTGAACCCAAATTTATAAAGTATTTAATAACGTGACGTCTATCTACAAGAACTATTTTTTGTTACTCACCTTGACGAACAATTAACTTTCAAGACAATATTGAAATCCTCCTCAAAATATTCTGAACAGATTTTTTACACACAATTTTAACCTTTGGTAATATTTGCCAATAATTTAGTAAAATATTCAAACTATAGCCGGCCAAACTTTTTTTTTGTTTTGCTAAAATATCAGTCTCAGCTTCTCTTTTCAATATGAGAAAAACTCCTACTCCTATCCCCGTTTGGGGCCTGTCCAAAACTAATATCAATTCATTCTTGGAACATACTTCGTTGGCTGACCTCGTAGGTTCTTTTCAAATTTGGCAAGGTAGAGAGAGAAGCTTGGACGGTGGAGGTGAGCGTTTAACCTTAATTTAAATTGGGGTTTTAATCCTTCAATTTTATAAAAAACAATTTCTACATTTTACAAATTTGTGAGCTCTAAATGGATAGTTCCTAACTTTCTCATGGCGTGGCGCTAGCAAAAAGGCTCAAACTCCTATCTCACGATAATAAAATTTCCGTTATCAGAATGACTGTGTGGATGTGAAGTAGTTAAGTGATACTTACGTGGCGTAGGAGACACCGTGAGTGGTTTCAAAAGTTAAATCGTGAGTTGTGAGCCGTGAGCCGTGAGTATTTCGACGTAGAAGAGAAATATCGCAGTGTAAGGCCAAAAATTTACGAGGATACAAAATTGTAGGAAGATTCGTCTCAAACACAAAAAGAGCTTGCTATAATATTAGAAGTCACTCAGCAAACAGTCACATATCGTTTAAAATCATTAGGAATGATTTATAAACAAGGAAATTAGGTTCCGCACGAATTAAAGCCGACACAGGTCAAGCCGATTATGCGTAAGTGAAATACTGCTAGCTAGACATAAAAAAAGGTTTTTTTTTACACCATATCGTAAATTATGATGAGTAGTGAATATATTATGACAATCCAAAATGAAAAATATGATTTGGATTACCTGGCCACGCCTCAACATCAACAATATTCACGAAAAAAAACTTATGCTGTGTATTTGTTGGCATCATATAGGTATATGGGTTGCTATGGGTTGCAAAATTCTCTTAATAATATTCTAGATACGAAACAATTATTCTTCTGCATGACAATGCTCGTCACCATGTTGCGGCTCCCGTGAAGAAATATTTGGAAACACTTGATTGGGAGGTGTTATCCCATCCGTCGTATTCATCAAACATTGCATAACTCTATCGACCATCATCTGTTCCGGTCCATGGCAAATGCTCTGTCGGAGCAACGGTTCACATCTAACAAGGATACCAAAAATTGGGTTGATTCGAGGATAGCCTCAAAAAACAAGGAGTTGTTCAGACGTGGGATTCAAATGCTGCCTGGGAGATGGGGAAAGTAGTTGCAAATGATGGGAAATATTAGTTACTTAAATTCTATTCAGTATGAATTGTTGCTTTTTCCGAATGAAACCAGCCCACGCATTATCTGAAGTCACAAGCACAGACTATACTAGAGTCAACCTAAGAAAGCAGTTACCTATATAAAAAAATATAATTACCCACAATCATAATGAAATAAAAGCAAATCATAGAAATTTTAAATGTCTTTTAAAAATTAAAAAGTTGTTTGGGATCAATAAAGTTGACTTTAATTATAATTTATAGTCGATTATAGTCGATACGTTATTTGTTATATCTATTTGAAAATAGGAACGTCACGATAATTATAAATAAATAAATGGTTTTATTTGTTTATCGTTCTCTTCTCAGGGTACTTACTATGACTATTTTTGTTACCATCCTCTACCAACCGGAGTACCTGTGCCTACTGTGCTTCGCATAAACAAAAAAAAAATGTGATTTTTTTAGTCTAATTTTCTTATTTTTTTAGCAATCATATTTTTATGTACAGCGTTACTTCTCGTATTCTTAAGTATCATAATAAGAAATTAAATCAAGACAATTTATTGAACCAAAATTGATTGTCTGCTAGAGCTGAAATAACTAGATTATATAATGGACAGATTCAGGCAAAAATCAATTGAAAAATATGTTATGATATCGTATTGATTTCCGTTGTTCTGTAGGTTTACGTAACCATGTCGTCAAACAGTAATTAAAACAAGGGTTTTCTATTAATATCTTTAAAATACATGATTTTTAATATAATATAAAATTATATATTTATAATCGCGTGCACTTAGGGGAAAAGTGAATTTAAAGAGCCTTATTATACAGCAATTATACAGGACGTCAATAATTAAAGTCACATGAAAAGCATCAATAGCAGTCTTTATCTTTCATCTAAAGTCCTGTTTTAGTGGTTATATAAAAATATTGATGTAAGTAACAAAAAAAAAATCGGAAATTAAAATATATATAACGACTTTCAACTTTATATAAAATAGATTCAGTTATTGATTACAATAACTGGATCTGGTTGGTCTTTAGACTAGTGTCACGTCTTTCAAATAAAGTAGGTTTCGCTATTATTGAGGTATTTCGAACCCGTCCAATCAAATTTAATCCAGGGGAACATACGAACTGAGGGCTGGGCAGGAAGTTTTTCCTTTAAAATTTCGGTTTTGATGAATGGATCTTGAAACTGTAAAGAAAAACAAGTTAAAAAATTTCCTTATTATTATATATCCATCAAGGGAAAAGACTTCCATTATTTGTATAAAATCGGCAGGATTTTATTTACGCTCGGGATTGACCGATACACTGTTTTGTTGTATGATTTTATGTTTATAATTTATAATATTTTTAGAAACAGCCTGTATAGGTTAGTAACCATAACACATTTTATGATATCAATAATTAAAACCCATAAGTGCTTTATAAATACGGCTCAGAATGGACTAGTAACAAATAGTTCATTATAGTGCTGTGCACGTTTGTGTTGTCTTGAGATAATATAAAGTGTGTCTTTCTTAACTTATCTTTATGTAAGTCGTTTCATCTTTGTGAAATGTGATAATTATTTATATAAAATACGTATATAGTAGGGAGCGAATGTCAAAATAAAAATTTGTAAAAGTTATTCCTAAACATACAGTATCCCTTATAAAACGACTTATTAATACTTTATAGAGTTATATAATATGTATATGTACTCTTATAAAGTAATCTTATAGGATGATGTATTATGAGCACTTTAAAACATTCACTTTATTTGAAATTTAGCTTACTTGTAAACGACTAACGATAGTATTACTACAAAAAATCATGAATATTAACGTTTTAGTGATGTGTGACTTCTGGTGGTGCTATGACCTAATTACTTAAGACAGAAACTTGATAAATATCGTGATATCTTAATAAATTAAGCGGTGTACTGGTGGTCGGAGACTATCTCCGACCTCCGGGTCGCGTGCAACGGGGCCAGTAGGGCATACACCCGGAGCAGGCGACGCCGGCCCAAGGACGAGGAGCGAGATGGCCGGCTGCACAGGATCTACGTGGCGAAGAAGATGATCGATACCCTTGGCGCCGACCGTATAAGTAGGCGCGGAACAAACTCTGCTCCCAATCGTCCCCCATCATGGAGGTGCTCCAGCCAGCTGTTATGAGATAGATGGACCCTCCAGAGGGATTCACTCCCCCCAGAATGGCCCGGCAGACGCTGCAAGAGGAAGAGGCGATTCTGGCTCACCTGAGTTCTGACACTCTCCCTGATGCACCTCGGGGGAGCCTTCAGGGAGCTGTTTGACCTCTATCTGAGGTCCGGGCAGTTCCCGAGGGCCTGGAATGAAGGCCGGCCCCGCCTTCTTCCGAAAGGCAGCCGGCCATTCGGCTGACTTTCGGCTTCGGCTTCGGCGGAGCGACCGGTAGTTGTGCTGAACGAGGCAGGGAAGGCCCTGGAGAAGATAATGGCCACCCGTCTAGTTTGGCACCTGGAGGAAGACTCGGGCCCGGGACTGTCAGAGTCCCAGTTCGGGTTCCGAGCCCACCGGTTGACCATCGATGCTCTCAAGCGCTTGAGGGCGGTGACGGAAGAAGCGGAACGCAGGGAAGAGGTAGTGGTTGCGGTATCCTTGGACATCGCAAACGCCTTTAACAGCTTCCCACACAGCGCGATACAGGTGGCACTCGAACACTTCGGAGTGCCCCTACATCTGAGGAGGCTGATAGGCGACTACCTCTCCAGGAGGAGGGTGGCAGTCAAGAGCCGGAGGGGGTCCATAGAGTGGTCACAGGGTTCGGTCCTGTGGAACGTCGGGTACGACTGGGTCCTGCGGAGGCGTCTCCTCCCCGGGAAAGGTCTCATTTGGTATGCAGATGAAACCCTCGTCTTATCCTGGGGACGAATCTACAAGGAGGCGGCGCGGCTGGCTGAGGTCGGAACTGACCTCGCAATCAGCCCCATAGAAAGATTGGGGCTTCGGATCAGAAACGGCAAGACCAAAGCCCTCCTCTTCCTCCGGACTGGGAGGAAAGGACCCCCGCCGGGTTCCACCCTCCTCATAGGAGGAGGGAGGGTCAGGGTGAGACCCACGATCAAATATCTGGGGCTCACCCTTGACGGAGGGTGGACCTTCGTGCCTCACTTCAGAGAACTGGGGCCGAAGATCACGAGGACGGCAGGTGCGCTGGGGAAGTTCCTCCCGAACCTCGCAGGACCCAGCGCAGCTTGCAGACGGCTATACTCTGGGGTCTGTCGGAGTATAGCCACATACGGTGCTCCCATTTGGGCTGACCGCCCAATGAGCCGCGGGATCAAAGCCCTACTGCGCTCGGCACAAAGGGCTCCTGCGGTGAGGGTGATTAGGGGGTACCGTACGGTCTCCTGGGTTGCAGCGACTGCCCTTGCCGGCAATCCGCCTTGGGATCTCGTGGCGTCGGTTCGCGCCGAGGTGTTCTTCTACGTCTCGGGCAGGAGGGCTCTCGGTGAGAACCCTTTGTCGGAAGAGATCCGAGCAGTTTGCTGGCAGGGGGAGGAGCGCCTTATGCGGGAGTGGGGGGAGGACCTGGTGGAGCAGCCGTACGGTAAACGTACAACGGCAGCGCTTCGCCCGGTCCTAGAGCGTTGGATGAGGCGGAAACGCAAACCCCTCACTTACCGTCTGACGCAGGTTTTCACCGG